>CM057449.1:1860142500-1860177500 GCA_016271365.2 Neoceratodus forsteri
GTCCTGGTAGGACAGAACACGTGTCTGTGTCTTCTGTTGGCACCCTTTGCAAACTGTGTGAGAGGCATTTTGGCACCATGCATCTCTGCTTAAAGTTGAACCATCATAATATTCTGTGGTGATTTGCATATGCAGCTCCTGATGCTTTGCATTATGGAGGCATGATGTGACTTTGTATTTCTTTGAGCACATTATGAAGTCAGTTTTTTTTTTTTTTTTTTTTTTTTTTTTAAACAGATATAATTGTGTTTACTGCTCAGTGTTTACTTGTTATGTAAATGCTATGAAATGTGAGAGGAAATTGATTAGCTTCTAAGTTACTACCTATTGGAGTCAGCATGGCTCACCTGGTAGCACCTCCACCTCTGGGCCAAAAGGTCGTGGGTTCTAGTCCCACACCAGGACTGGGCGCATATCTTAATACACTGGCACCCAAGTGCAGTAGTATGGGGTGGTGTATGGGCAGGGTGTGCCGTCCTTCAGATGAGACGGTAAATCAAAGACCCTTGTACTCATGTCTGGTGCTGTTCTGGTGGGTGTTCATAGTCAAGTAAAAGAACCCAAGGCACTTTTCACAGTGGGGGCTCTCTTTCCCCCCCCCCCTCGTGTCCTGGCCAACATTCCCCTTCCCATAAAACTGGTTCATGCAACTGTCCAAGGCTGTGGGTGGGTGTTGATGTGTGAAATGACTGCCACTACATATTCAGTTACTTCACTATCAGTCTAGCATTGCTTGTAAAGTGCTTTGGGATACATGACTGTAAAAAGCACTAAATAAATGCTGATGATTCTTATCACGCCAATGCTAGTAATAAATTTTACGAAGAAAAAAAGAATACATCACTGCTGTTAATGGAGAAACTTACTAGATCGCCCGGTCTTCTCAAGGTATGTCTTCATTCTGTGGTTGTATGGGAAGATGGACGTTGAGGCACCAATCTCAGCCCCCATGTTGCAGATAGTGGCCATCCCTGAAAAGACAGGAGTAGAAGAGGTGATTCCGACTCTCCAACATGCCTCTCAGGACAATAAAGGTTATTTACTTGTAACCCTAGTTTCACTACTAGTATTCAGTTCATATGCACACTTCAATCTTCTACCGAGCATGCTCAGCCACCAGAGCAGTCTTCAAGCTAGACTCCTACTACTACTCAACCATGTGGTTGCCTGTCTCTGTCCTCACTGCATTCAGATCTGCAAGCAAACAGGAATCTGAAGCTAGTTTCACCAGGGAGGCTGTACAAGTGGCATGAATGTGAACCGAATACTAGTAGTATAACTAAGGTTACAGATGAGTAACCTCTACTTCCCACTACCTAGATTCAGTAGCAGTCCTACTAGCTGTTTTGTCAGTTTATCTGTGCTGTGTTAGCATCGCTTGTATTCACTATGCTATATTAGCACCAGTATTGCATTCTCACAAAACTTGTGCTTTTGTGCCACTTCATTGGAATTTTATACAAATATTTACTTTGTTTTTATCCTCACTTTCTGTTACTCAAAAACGTGTTTCCCAGCTTGTTTATAACAATGTTCCTAGCTCCATCCTCTTTGCCTACCAAGGACTGGGCATTCCTGAAAAAAGGTCCCTTGGATCAGTGCACTTACCCAGTAAATAAGTTAACAAACCTGCTAGTGTCTCTAACACACACACACACACGATACTAACCTGTGTACGTCAACACGTACAGTCGTCAGCTGCCCACATCTAAGCAGCCGGATTCATTTAAACTGACCCCAACACAGGGCCTTTTATAAATACAAGAAAAGCAGTGAGAAGCAGAATGGCAGGAATGTATTCAGAAGAGCAGGGAGGCAAAAGAGGGTAGTCAGGGAGACAAAAGTGGACACAGAGCTGCATATTGCAGAGATGGGCAAAGCAAGAATTGTAAAAGAAAAAAAAAGGAAAAAGGGGCATTACGTGGCTAGCTGGGGAGGGGTGACAGAGAAAAAGGGCAAAAGGCTGCTGTCCTGAATAACTACTTTTACTCACATTTCACCAAGGAAGAATGCAGGCCCATGCCAGAGAGTAGTATCAAAGCAGCCACGGAAATGAGTCAGCCATTGTTTACTAGTGAAAGGGTCCTGAAAATGCTTGCAGCCCTTAAGATAGATAAGGCCCCGGGTTCAGATGGGTTGCATCCGAGGACATTTAGGGAATTAGCAGTGCAGCTGGCTTGAACCACTGACTGAACACTTCACTCAGGTCTGGGGAACTTCCAGGGGATTGGATGATAGCAGACATTGTGCCACTACATAATGGGTGGGGGAGGAGAAGAGGGGGACAGAGACAAGAAGCAACCAAGGAATTACAGGCCTGTCCATCTGACCTCTACTGTGGGGAAGCTGATGGACTCTATCAAAGAGGACCTTGTAGACTACCTGGAGAGCAACGGACTCCAAGACAGTAAACATGGTTTGATTTTGTGGCAGGAAGGTCTTGTCAGAACAACCTAATAGTTTTCTTTGACTGGGTGACAAAGGAAACCAGACCAGGACCACGCGGTTGACCTGCTATGCTTTGACTTCAGTAAGGCCTCCGATTCAGTACCACACAAGAGATTGCTTAAAAAGCTGGAAGACCTGGGTGCAGCTAAAATTCCAGTGAACTGGGTAGATAACTGGCTAGCAGGGAGGCAACAGAGGGTGGTGGTCAGAGGGGTTAAGTGACAGGAAAGGGAGGCAACAAGCAGGGTTCCACAGGGATCTGTCCTGGGTCCGGTCCAGTCCTCAACATGTTCACTGGTCACCCCTGTGCTAAAAGGAGGTCACCGGTCACTAGTATCCAACTATAGGCCCATCTCAATTTTGTCCCTGCTCTTTAAAGCTCTGGAAAGAATCATAGTAGACCAACTCACAGACCATCTACATAAATACAACCTCATATGCCCCCAACAGCACAGCTTCCACAAGATGTATAGTACTAATACTGCCCTAACTGAATTCATGGGCTACATCCACAAGGCACTTGACCAGGGCCATCTGGTTGGGGCAATCTTTATTGATTGAACCAAGGCATTCGACCATGTGGACCACCAGCTGTTGCTCCACAGGTTAAGTTGCCTAGGGCTGTCCTCTGACACGGTTAGCTGGTTCTCTAGCTAGTAAAAATCAACTGAGCCACCTCGGAGACCAGTGAAGTCACAGTAAGGGTCCCTCAGGAATCTATACTGGGCCTGCTCTTGTTCAGCCTCTTTGTGAACAACCTCCCAGATGCTTGCCCCATTTCCAAAGTCCTGCTCTGTGCAGACAATGGTAGTATTCTCTCGTGACTCCTGCCAAGAAGCACTCACTAGGAATCTGCAGTACAATTTTAACCACCTACAGGACTGGTTGAAAGATAACATGCTAGTGCTCAACAGCAAAAAGACAATGCTCTTTGCCGGACATCAAAAGAGGAGATCTACAGCACCCTTCTCAACAGCCTACGACTCGGACTCCACTCTCAAGCAGGTGTGCTTGTTCCGGTACCTAGGGATCACAGTCCCTTTCCTTTGATGAATATGTTGTCAAGGCACAGGTCAGGAAGCACAGGAAAACTAGAAGCAGTTGTAGAATTCACCAAAACGTATTTATTTACACTAGCAGTATCATAAAAGAATAAACTTGTTCATAATAACTATGTACAGAAGAGAAAATAAAATATTTTTTTCAGTCTCCGTGTCCCTTGTTCTAATCTTTCTTGCAGTTGCAGCTTAGCTCTTTTAGAAGTCTTTTCAATCCCCATTCTAAACAAACATCCTGTCCTGGTAAATGTTCTGTTCTTGTAAGCTTCAGGAGCTGCTAGAACATGGTGTACTTCTTGAGGCCACTATAGCTTTTGCAAACGGCTCAACATGTGCACTCAAGTAACCTCTTGAGTTTTCCAATAGCTTTTGCAATAATCTCAAAATATAATTATATACATTTCAACAGTAACACTGTTTTTTCTAAATAAAAGGGATCCAATATCAGTTACATTTCCATACAATGATTTGCACGTATTTTTATATTAGTAGATATGCAAGGGAGGAAAAACAGACAGCAAGGGGATAATGGACAGTAAGAGGCAAATGATTGCAAGATAGTCGGGGTGATCAAATCCAAAGTCTCACAGAAAAATTGGGTTGCGCAACCAGACAGAGAAGAGACAAAGAAAAAATTACTCACCTTAGTAAGGTTTCTTCTAATGGAGTCTTGCTATATTATGACATATGCAGTATAACCCCAGGTTAGAACTGCTCCGGAGGTGAAAGGGTTAACTTTCCATGCAGGGCATGGAATCTTGAGCGCTAGCTCAGTTGAACACTCTGTCTGTTGAAGCTCAAACTTAAACTGTCAGATCTTTACGAGCAAAAACTCACTAAGGTTCTGTGTGGAAGACGTAAACCTACACTAGCCACTGGCTACTAACTACAAAAACACCTTTTTGTTCTTGATCCCAAAGCAAAGACTCAAGTCGGGGGATTCAAGAAAGAAAATTAAGTATAACACCTAAGCACCCAGAAGGGTGAAAATAAAGTGGGCATCAGTGAAGTGCCAACATTGCACTGCCCACCCACATCCCAAAAAATAGAGGTTCTGAGAGGGCAGGTTGGGGGTCATAATATAGCAAGTCTCCATTAGAAGAAACAACATTACTAAGGTGAGTAATTTTTTCTTCAAACAACATGAAGTCTTGCAATATTATGACATATGCAGACTACACAGCAGTACCTCCATGAAGGAGGGACAGAACCTACTTGGGAAATAGGCTCTGAAGCACAGCTGTGCCAAATCAAGCATCACTCCTAGCCTGGATATCCAAGGAGTAATGCTTAGTAAAAGTGTGAACTGTTTTCCAGGTAGCTGCTTGACATATCTCTAAGACAGGAATGTCCCTGGCAGCAGCCAGAGATGCAGTTGTACCTCTGGTAGAGTGAGCCCTCAGGCCTGAGGGAGGAACCTTACCCAGTTTTTCATAACAGAATTGGATACAAGAGACAATCCACCTGGCAATGGATCTTTTAGTGGCAGGTTTCCCTTTACCAACCTCACCATAAGTGAGGAACAATTGGAAGGATTCAAACCTGTGACCCTTGGTACGTTCTATATAGTAACTAAGGGCTCTTGACATCTAAACTGTGTAATCTCGCACCAGAGGAGGAATGGTCAGTGAAGTACACAGGAAGAGACATGGATTGATTAAGGTGAAAGTCTGAAACCACCTTAGGCAAAAACTTCCTGTTAGTCCTGAGGACCACCTTATCTCTATGAAAGGAGATAAAATCAGGCTCCACTGACAAGGCTTGTAGCTCACTTATGCGCCTGGCAGAGGTGATGGCTACCAGAGAAACAGTTTTCCAAGTCAAGTACTTAAGCTCTGCTGAAGACAATGGCTCAAAAGGGGGTTGCATAAGTTGAGCAATGCAAATATTAAGATCCCAAGCAGGGGCAGGGTCCCTGAACGGAGGGTTGGTGTGAAGCAACCCTTTAAAAAACTTGGAGAACACAGGGTGAGCTGATAAAGAAGAGGGCTTACCTGCTGATAAGAAGACAGACACAGCTGCCAAGTGCACTTTTAGGGTAGCTGGTCTCAGCCCCAAGGAATTCAAATGCACCAAATAATCCAGGATTGTGGGCACGCCAGCAGATTCTGGGGAAATATGCTTTCCAGCACACCATATGGAAAATCTCTTCCATTTTGAATTATAGGTAGCCCTGGTGGAAGGCTTCCTAGAGGCCTTCAAAATATCCAATACACCTTGAGACAGGTGTAGGTCAGCAAACTAAACTCTTCAAGAGCCAAGCTTTGAGATTGAGAGATTTGAGGTTCGGATACCAAACTCTCCCCTGGGCACAGGTTAACAGGTTGTGATTCCTGGGAAGACATAGGGGAGAGTGGACTGCTAAGGACACGAGGAGTGGGTACCAGGGCTGCCAGGCCCAATCTGGATCATCTTGAGGGATTTAGATCTGATTCTGACTAGCACTTTGAAAAGAAGGGGGAAGGGGGGAAAAGCATAGAGAAACTTCCCTTCCCAACTGAGGAGGATGGCATCCAGAGGGACTGAGCCCAACACTGGGGGCCTGCAGCAAAAAAGGGGAAGTTGGTGATTGTCTGGGGCTGCAAAGAGAACTATTTGCGGTGTGCCCCATCTGGCAAATACTACCTCCAGTACTAGAGGATCCAGTGCCCATTCGTGATGGCCCTGGGAAATCCTGCTGAGAACATCCGCTAGGACATTGTCCTTGCCTGGGAGGTGAACTGCCGAAGGGACGCTCAGAGAATAAACCAGAGACCACAACTTCATTGCTTCGGTGCACAAGGCCGTAGACCAAGTGCCCCCTTGCTGGTTGATGTACCACACTGTAGTGGTATTGTCTGTTCTGACCTGAACCACCTTGTTCTGGACAGATGTGGAAAAAACCTGGAGTGCCAGAAAAACTGCTCTGAGTTCCAGCAAATTGATGTGGAGCAGGGATTCCTGAGGAGACCACAGTCCTTGGGTGGAAAGGACACCCATGTGAGCTCCCCACCCCACGAGGGATGCATCTGTAGTAAGGGTCAAGGAATGAGACTGGGGAGTGAAGGGAACCCCCTGTCTCAGATTGTTCTGATCCTGCCACCACTGAAGGGCCTGGATCAGGGCTCGAGTCACTGGAATCAATTTGGTTAGGGGATCTGTCCTTTGAGACCAAAAAGCTCTCAAATGGAACTGGATGTCCCTCATCTGAAATCTCGCTCCCTGCACAACTGCTGTAGAAGCAGCCATGTGCCCCAGGAGCTGTAGAAAATGCCTTGCTGGTCTAAAGACCTGCAGGGTGAAAGAGGAGGCCAGAGACACCAGGGTCCTTGCTCTTTCCAGAGGAAGGAAGGCTCTGGCTTCTTTTGTGTTCAGTTCTGCGCCTATGAAGGTGAGAAGCTGGACAGGCTCCAGAACTGACTTTGGAAGACTGAGAAGGAAACCTAGAGATGTAAGCAGTTGCAGGGTTACTTGTAAATGTAATTTGACCTGCTCTGGAGACTGGCCTACAATGAGCCAGTTGTCCAGATAAGGAAAGATGGCAATCTTTTGCCTTCTTAAATGAGCAACTGCTACTGCCAGGCATTTTGTGAACACCCTTGGGGCCGAGGTAAGGCCGAAGGGCATTGCTCTGAACTGGTAATGGCCTGAGGGCAGTTCGAATCTGAGGTACTTTCGATGGGAGCTTCTGATGAGAACATGGAAGTAGGCATCCTTGAGGTCCTGTGAGGCTAGCCAGTCCCCTGGCCTTAGAGAGGGTAAAATAATCCCCAGGGTCACCATTTTGAACTTTGGTTTTAAAAGGTGCTTGTTTAGATACCCGAGATCCAGGATGGACCGCCATTCTCCTGTCTTTTTTGGAGTAAGGAAGTACCTGGAGTACAACCCTTTGCCCTGGTGTATGGGTGGAACCTTTTCCACGGCTCTGAGAGCCAGGAGGGAAGAAACTTCTGCTTCCAGGGCAAGTGCCTCTGAAGGGTTTGCAGGTGGAAAAGACCTGGCTCTCATCTTCAGAAATGTTTTGAAGCTGAGAACCAGTCCCTGGCTTACTACTTCCAGGACCCACTTGTCTGATGTTAAAGACTTCCAGTCCTGGACAAAGTAAGCCAGCCTGCCCCCTACTGGTAGTGGAGAATTGGCCCTCGCTACCCCATCAGGGAGCCTGTTTTGCAGGGGCTTTGGGTTGAGGGGTAGAAGCAGGCTTACTAGAACCCCTTCTGCCTCTTCCTCTAAAGAACCCCCTCTGGGCATAAGCAGAAGAGGAGGCCTGGGCTTGGTAAAACGGCCTATGAAAAGGCCTGGCCCTGCCCCGATATGCTGCCTTTGAGGAGTGACTTGCCTTTCTTTGGCCTGTGCACTCCTATAGGTGGTCCGATATCATCCATTTTTTCATATAATTCTCTGTCTGCTCCCCAAACAGAGAATTTCCCACAACAGGAAAATCCATAGCCTTAGACTGGGTATCCTATGACAGGGCAGTACATCTGAGCCAGGCCATTCTATGAAGAGACAGATGTAGCCATGACTCTTGATGAAACATCATTAGAGTCTACTGCAGCATGAAATTGCACCTTGGATGCCTCAATACCATCCGCAGCCACCTGCTCCAGCTCCCTGGCAAGCTGGTCAGGGGCCTGTTTTGCTAAGGCCAGGACAGTATCCCACCTGGATTTCTGGTACCTAGCTGCGTAAGCCATATAATTTGCCTGTCTGAGTCCCAAAGATGCTGCCATGTACTGCTTTTTTGCCATGGCATCCATCCTCCTGGAATCCTTTTAAGGAGGGTGAGAGGCTAGAGGAATATTAGCCTTGTCACAGGCTGCAGCCTGCACTACCCCCTCATGCTGCACTGCTGGGATAGGAACTCCGTATCAGAGCCTGATAAAGCATACCTCTTGTCCATCCTTTTATCCACAGGGAGGACAGAATGAGGAGTTTTCAGAATTTTTACTGCCGTTTCCTAAAAGATTCACGCAAAGGAATAGACAGTCTCCTAGACTCTGGAATATCCATCATTTCCACAAAATCAGGCTCTTCTTGATCATCAACAGCTTCCTCAACAGGGAGTTGCAGAGTCTCAGCAACTTTCTTGTAAAACAAAAAATGAGAAGGGGACTCAGATAGCCTGGTAGGGGACACTCCTGAGGGTCTGTCTGGAGAGATGTCCGGTTCAATGGGCACATCCAGACTTTCAAAATCACACTCACTCTCCTCTTACCCCTCCTCCTCTTCCCCTGGTTCATAAAAATCCTCAAAATCATAATCTTGAACCGTGGGAACCGACCGAACCGGGCGCTTCCCTAATGGTACCTGTTCGGACGGAACTGGGGAAAGAGACTGGACAATTTGAATAGCTTTGGCTACTTTCTCAGCGGTTGGAGAAAGAACTGTTGGCCCCAAACTAGCTGACCTTCTAGTCCTTTTAGTTGGAACCGGCTCCTCAGAGCTGGCTCTGTCTGCCCGAGGAAGTATCACCCTGGTCAGAGGGCACTTCCTCAGGTTCGGTTGGAACCGAACCAGGCTGGCCATCCGGGTCAGCGGACTTTTTGGCCTCCCTTCCCCTGAGCCTACCAACTCTTTTCCACGGTGGCAGCAGGAAAATTCTTACAAATCTGGCAGTCTGCATTGAGATGGTCAAACCCCAGACAATATACACAAATGGTGTGTGGGTCAGCCTTAGCAAAGGCTTCCCCACAGAGGCCACAGTGCTGAAACCCAGTGGGTCCGGTTTTTCTTTTGAGTTTCTCAGACATAGTGCCAGCCTAACCAAAACTTGCCCGTTAATGGCAATCCACCAAGCAAGACTCATCGGTTCCCAACCGTGTCACGGGTCGTGGAAAAAACCGTAATAAAATCCGTTTTTTTTTTAGAACCGACAAGAACCGGGAACTGCACTCTAAAGGACTAGAAGGTAATTTTAAAACCCATCTGATCGGTTCAAACCGAACCGAAAGACACGTTTAGAAGTTCCACACAGAAGAAAAAATAATAAATAAGCCTATCTATTACTTACAATACCACAGACAGAGCTTGAACCGACTATTGCGGTTAAATTTCGAGAATTATACTTTAAAACCGACAAACGAACCCAGCAGCAGGAGGAATCTCCGGAGCGACTGTTCAGTGAGGCGGAGTAAAGAATCTGACAGTTTAAGTTTGAGCTTCAACAGACAGAGTGTTCAACCAAGCTCGCGCTCAAGATTCCATGCCCTGCATGGAAAGTTAACTCTTTCACCTCCGGAGCAGTTCTAACCTGGGGTTATACTGCATATGTCATAACATAGCAAGACTTCATGTTGTTTGAAAAAAAAAAAAAAAAAAAAAGAACCTTGCTTTTAAACACTTTCTCTAACAAATGGGACAGGGTCCTATTCCACCACCCTGTCACAGAACACATACACAATATTACCTCTGCCACCAATAGGAAGCTAGGGGCCCTCTATAGGGTTCGGTTCTGCCTCATACCCAAGGCTAGACTGCTGGTTGTCAGAGGTACAATCCTACCTATCTTGGACTATGGAAATGTGGTACATGGCACAGCCTCGGAAACCAGCCTACATAGAGTCCATACTACCCTCAACAAGCCTATAGTAGTTGCAAAATTATTTCAATGGAATTCATAGCAGTGAAAAGGTACAACTCGAATGAGACAAGCTCATTTCCAGCAAGGCCCTAGATTATATCCAAAGCTAAAATACAATGTAGATTTGTCTTGGGTGTTGATCGCCTCATGCATACTTGCGACCTATACATTAGGACAAAATGGCTTCCTCTCCCAGATCGAATCAAGCTCCAGTCCTGCCTGCTAGGGAAGAAGGCCCTTCTAGGACTTGCACCACCTTCCTTACATGCACTATTCTGTTCTGCCTTCTCCAGGCATGCCACGAGAAGTGTAACAAAACACCCTAGCAGTGCCTTTCAGAAGAACTGCCCTGGGGAGGCAAGCCTTCGCACTAAGGGCCCCCACCTGGCTAAATGAGCTCCCCCACACCACCACAAGCCACACAGACACACACACACACACACACACCTCAGTCACTAAGTCCGACCTTCAGAATGCCATCTCCCCTCCTGAGCACTGCTACTGCCGCACTTAATCCCAGCTGAAACTAGCTTTCCTCTTGCTTCTGGGCCTCATTCTGGCTCACCTTGTACTGACCAGTTAGGTCCTTAGAAGCTCCCCACTACTCCCCACTTTTGCCTACCTACTGACCCCATCTACCCTCCCTTCCCCAACTTCCTCCACCGGCTTCTCTCTCTAGACCCTATTCTATTCCAGTCTATTTTAACCTTTTGCTGACTGTTCCCCCCGCACCCTCTTAACCTGTAGCCTACTACTCCCCAATGACGGTACTGGCTTTAATGGATGCATCTACAAGTTGTACCCTTTAGGAAGTTGACAATGCTACATAGCCGATACTTTGGAGTATCAACAAGACTTGCACATAGATGCACTTTATTGCACTTTAATCTCTTCCTGCTCTGGAAGACAGTTCCCCACGTGCATGATGCATCTACATTAAGGACTATGCAATGTTTACGTTTGTCCTTATTCTAGGATATGGACTACTCCATGTCCTTTTTGCATGATGTTTTACAGACATTGCCTGTTAGCAGCTACTGTCTCCCCTGACTCATGTACTTGATGCACCCACCCCCTTGTTCGACGAGGATCCTTTGTAAATGAACTTTTTAAGCTCAAGGGCTGCAATTCCGATCTCATAATAAACGAACAGTAATACTGGTGAAGGAATCCGGAGCAGGCTGTCTTTTCACAGATGACAAAAACTACATGGGAGGGTAGATAGTGAAGAGGGAATAAGGGATATGCAGAAGGACCTACAAAAGCTTGAGGGATGGTAAAGGGTCTGGCAGTTAAAATTCAGTGCTAAAAAGTGCAAGGTAATGCACCTAGGGAAAAAGAACCCCAAGACAAAGTACCGGATGGGAGGGGAGAGACTTAGCACTATAGACGAAGAACGGGATCCAGAAGTTATCAGTAAGTCCCTTATCCCGTGCTGTGCTGTGGACCGATATATCAGTCCAGAATTCCTATACGTTCTAATTCTTTTGGTAGTCTAAAACGTTAAACAAATGAGTCGGTGCAACAAGGCCTACAGCAAGGCTAACAAGCTGCTGGGATGCATCAGGAGGGGGAATGGATAGTAAAAGCAAAGTAGTAATACTCCCCCCCGGACAGATCACTAGTGAGGCCTCACCTGGAGTAATGCACTCAGTTCTGGAGTCCTCACCTCAGAAAAGACAGGGATAGGTTGGAGACAGTGCAGCGCACAGTGACCAAAATGATTCAGGGACAGCAGGGTAAATCCTATGAGGAGCACCTCAAGGCACTAAATATGTACCCTCATTGGAAGCCAGAGGGGAGATATTGAGACCTTTAAATTCCTCAAAGGTATTAATAAAGTAAACTGTGGGGAATTTAGCCCGAATGCCAACTCGCGGTCACATGGACACGAGTGGAGGTTAGCAGGTGGGAGGTTCAGGAGGGATGTGGGGAAGTAGTTCTTTACGGAAAGGGTAATGGAACCTTAGAACAGTCTGCCAGACGAGGAGGTGGGAGCGAACACAGTCAGGGGAGTCAAGCAGGCCTGGGATAGAATGAAGAAAATTGTGGTTGCTCAGGGCAACAGGTCCAGGGAGGAGAATGGGGAAAGGACTAGGAAGGTTAGTATCCTGGAGGAACATTAGGTTCCAAGGAAGGTTCTAGGGATATAGGCAACTTTGGCAGACTTGGTGGACCTTTGGCCTTTTTCTGCTTTCACTGTCAGTGTCTATTTCTGTCACCCCCATCTCAGTGCTGCATAAAGTGATAAAATAATGGTAACTGGGACCTTACATATTCTGCTGAACAAAGCATAAACAGAGTATTACTGGGCCAAACTGTGTGCATCTGGGTTTGGGAGGATGCTCTATAAGCCTCAAGATTTGCTCTTAAGGTTTATGTACTTCGTCAGAACCTTCATAACAGATTTGGGCACTCACCACCTTATAAAGCAGAACACCAATAGCATAAATAGATGTATAAAAATGTAAAAGCCCGACGCATTTCAGACTACTGTCCTTTATCAAAGGCTAAGCTAATCTTAGCCTTTGATAAAGGACAACAGTAAAATGTGTCAGGCAGGCACGAGGTGTTTGCAAATGCCATGGATGGCTTTTAAATTTGATATATCTTTATGTATGCTGTTGGTGATCCGCTTCATAAGGTGGCGAGTGCCTGAATCGGTTATGATAAAGTACCTCCTTCCTTTGTGAGCACCACCTCCCCCGTGCGCAATTGTCTGTATGTACATCCTCAGAACCCTCTGGATACAAAAAAAATTGCCTGGCAAACCCTTAGCTGTGCTCAGTGCTGGCACTGTAGGTGGTACGATGAGGCAATCAGCTGTTTTCTTTGTCCATGTCTTGGCACTTTCAGCGAGATAGTAAGCTCCGCCCTTCAATTCAAAAAGCCGCCCTCCCACTAGTTGGTTGGAAGAAGGTGTGGCTTACTGGGGTGTCCAACCATTCAGTGAAGTGACAAGTGAGGCAAGTGTGTGTGTGTGTGTGGGGGGGGGGCGCAGAGGTCTTCTCCAAGTCCTAGCTCCCCTCGCAAACCCTTGTTGAGATGGCAGTCAGCTGTTTTCTTCTACAGAAATGGGACTTGGCCTATTATCTGTAGATTCACATTGGCCACAAACAGATATACTCATCACTACTCCAAAACTCGGCTGGCTTCCACCATCTGCTCTGCACAAGCTCACTAGGGGAAGTGCTATTCACAGAGTTGTGGCTGAAAAGACCCCATTGTCCCTAACCTCGCTCCTTATACCCGAGCGGAGTAACCCCTCCCCTATGTCCCTGGTTCCTTGACCAAACTCAAAAACCAGAACTAAATTAGGGAAACCACCCTTCTACTCCGCTCCCATATTCTGGAACTCCCATCCCGGCTATGGTCTGATTGTATCCATTCAGTCTTGTCTTCAAGAGTGGATACTGCTGCTCAAGGCCTCTATATGTATTTGTCCATAGGCTGCACAGGGCCAGAAGTTAATCCTTGGAACTGATGCACCCGTGTATATTGCGGTTTAAGAATGCAAAACATACACGGTTTATTACCAACGCTTAACGTATGAAACCTATTCCTGCACTTGTTACTTGTCTTTTATTGCTACATCAGGCTTACCACTTACTGTATTTTGTCTTTTTTGGTTCATTTCTCTGTATTAATTCCAGGCATTTGCACAGGCCCTCCTTGTAGTTTATTGTGTCAATCTCCACTGTTGTGATCTCCCAGGACATGCCTGAAAAACAGGCAACTGTGTCTGGTGCACCCACCTGGTAATAAAAACTAAAACACTCTTAGGCTGCACAACTGCATGGGATGCAATCAGGTGACCCAGAAGCTATGATTTAAAGTGAGGATGGGAAGGAGCTGTTCCAATTCCCACAGGAAGGGCATTTCAGAAGGATGGGCCAGCAGAGAAGAATGCCATTTTGTGTATGATAGAATTTAGTTGGGGCACTTCAAGCAGATGAGAAGAGTGCATGTCACGTGGATTTGTTGTGTGCCTCAGGAACTCAAAAAGGGAGAGGGGTTAGGGGTGCACAGTGACTTATCAACCAGGCAGCAGACGGTGGTCAGCCAGTCAAGGCTGCTGTAAAGGTCATATTGACGTGTTCTAAAAGGGGCCAATGAGGCAAATCGGCATATGCTGTGGTAAACTGTGGTTAGCCGAGAAAGGTCTTTCACAGCAGCTTGGTAGTAAATGGGAGGAGCATTACCCAATATAGACAGCATAGTACTTTGGCAATAGCGAGGCACACTTCAGGTGTCATGAAGTTCTACGATCTTTACACTAAACCCAATTTTTGGTGAATTCTTTTACTTAGAGAATAAACGTGGTCCAAGTAGGTGAGGGAAGGGATCAAGTGCGACTCCTAGGTATATGAAGGTGTGAACCTGCTCCACGATCTGGCCATCATAGTGGGCATTTGTTTTTTTTTTTTTGGGGAATGATTGGAGAGTTTTGGTTTAGAGCCAAACAGCATGAATTTAGTCTTTTTGGCACTTAGCTTGTTTCTCAGGAACCAACTCTGAATGCAGGAAAAGACATCATTCAAATTCTGAGAGAGAGAGACTGGTAAGTGACCTTGAGCTATGGAAAATGATGAGATCATCAGCGTACAGGAGAGTGTCACAGTTGTTTACAAGTAAAAAAAGGAGAGGGCCAAAGATGGATACTTGTGGTACCCCATACTTTAGGAGCACAGTAGCACAGAGTACGTTTCCAAGTGAATAGTATTATCACTTTATGCGGTGGGCATGTAGTTATGCCTGCAGCCAGTTACACTACTGAAACAATTAAGAGTCCATCCATTAAGGGGAGATGTATAAGAATAACTTCCCCTTCTCTCCAAACTTGTATTTGGAATCACAGAAGATACTTATTTTGTGTCTTGTTGCTTCTTTACAGAAGAGTGCAGCCAACGACTCTTGGTAAATTCATTTATCTTTATCTGCTCCATCGTATTTTCTCACTGCTAGCTAACCACATTTTAAGGACGAGTACAACCTAGGAGGAAGAACTGTAACATAGATCTCTGAAATAATCTCCTCCACTGGACCATATCATGGAACTGTAATCTGTAGATATCAGGACCACCCTGAATTTTTTTTTTGCTGACTGAGGTCACCCATATCAACAAGCCCTTGACGGTGCCTATATAACGTGGGCATCCCCAGCATGCCTCAGTTCTCCGTCGGAGACCAGCTCGGGGGATCATCAGGCTAGCAGGGACCAAAGTGACCAGGACTAAGCCAGGCAGACAGGAAAAGATACAGAAACTGGAGTATAAATGCAGTTTTAGGCAACACAGGAGAAGCAGGTTGTAAGAGGAGGCAGTACGGACACCCATCACACGATAAGAGGCGGGGGGAGGCGGGAGTTAATACTGTGGCTCAATGGGAGGAGATTCTCTCAAATGTCTACCATTACAGTAGGTAACTTATTTTTGTAACTTTACTTTTATTATTTAACTCATTCATGCCACAAGAGCTCTTTGAGACTTTCACCACTTGTGCCCTCTATACTCTTAGCACTGCATCCTGGGCCTAAGCAAAATCAAGCCATAATCAGCATGCCATAAACAAATGTGAATACGTCCTGAACTGTAAGTGCTACACACAAAGTATCAGTTGCAAAGTTGTTCAGCACAACATTACCTTTCCAATGGTGCTATGCAATCAATTGTAATCAATTTAGTTTTTATTTTATATTAGCTGAAATACCAAACATTGTTTTGTGATTTTTAAGGTGCTTAGGAGAGGCGCGAGAGACAAATGTCAGTCATGCACACCATACCTTAAACAAATGCAAATAACTCCTAAAGTATACGTGGTAGACACAAAGTATCAGTGGCAAAACTGTTCAGCACAAACTTATCTAATGGTGCTATGCAAGCAATTGTAACCCATTTAGTTTTTATTTTAAAGTAGCTGAAATACCAAACAACTTTTTTTTTTTTCAGATTTATTCAAGGTGCTTAGGTGAGGCTTGAGAGACAAATTGTCAGCCATTCACACCATACCTTAAACAAATGCGAATAACTCCTAAAGTATGCATGATGGACACAAAGTATCAGCAGCAAAATTATACAGCACAACATTACATTTCTAATGGTGCTATGCAATCAATTCTAAGCAATTTGGTTTGTTTAATATTTAGGTAAAAACTGCTGACTTCCTCAGACGTTTCTAGGCCTGAGTGAAAGTCAGCAGATTACGTCTACAGGCATTACTGTCCTGAGTGGCTATGCTTTCAGACGCCACCTACAGGTGTATCTAGGCCTGAATTAGTTAAGAGATAGCCACACATAGTCAAACAGTACAGCAAACCAACATAGCATATTGCAGAATGTTATTATACCCTAAATTTGGTTGAAATACAAGCTTGTTGTACCATCAATGTGATGTAATATTGCTGTTGTACCATCTTGAGTACGTCGCATCAATAGTACAACAACACTGAACGCACTTGCACATGTGCGTTAGTAAAAGAACCAGATCTCTAGGAACAGCTGCAGCAGTGTGGGTTTTTTCAATAACATACAAACAAAAGCAATGGTTGGTCCTGTAAGCTGTTTAAGACAACAAAGTACCTTAAATTTCCCCCAAATCCAGAAGTGTCTCCTTCTGCACTGAAGTATGACCTCTCAGACACTTCTGGGAGACGCACAGTGCGATGTTGACCTGCATTGACCTCCGAATTGCATCTGGTTCCCGCAAAGGTCAGACTTTTGATCACGTTAACATTTAATTTTTTCTCAGTACAATTACAAGTTTATCAGCTGTTCCCCGATTCACTGGTGCCCATATACCATACAAGATAATGCATGGGCATTAGTTAATCTCAATGAATTCACTTTGTGGTTACTAAGGCAACAGTAAACCTCTCTAGCTTTGCTCAAGGTTTACACAGTTGCCATGGTAACCTCTCGAATTGAATATAGCGTGGCTGTTAACCAGTGCCCATACATTATCCTATATGTCATGTACAACTCTAAAGGATACCAATGCTTGCTTTCCTATTTAATTATAACATTCCTTTTATATAAAAAAAAAAAAAAGTAAGAACAGAAAGTCACTGTATTAAAAAAAACAATAAGGGAAGTTAATTTATAACTTAACAGAACTACAGTATAGCGTCTGTGTTCTACTAATGTATGGTTATGAATAGCACTTTACATCCATCCCATGGACTAATCTCATCTATCTACTGTTTGTTCTGGTCTTTTCTCCCCTCTGTTCTTGGTGGTGGTTGGAGGGGGAAAGGGGGGAACCTGCACTCCATCGTAGAGATTTATATTACTACTAAAGATAGAGTACCTCTATGTCTTAGACAATCAAGGCTGTATAGCTGCCATACATCTCATCTAAGGCATCTACTTGTCTGTGTACTTTTCTAAAGCGAATCTCAGGGTCACAGTAATTCTCTTCATTTGCACCACCACCTCCATTCGGGACCGCCACTCCTCAATAGTTAGATATAGTTAGGGAAAGCCAATGGGCCATAACTCCTTTAAGCACCACAGCACACTATGTGGGGGACATCACGTTCTTTTCTATGGTGAAGACCCAGTGGGGGCAGGCTTAACACACAGACACCATATCTTACTGAACTCTATAAGTAGTGTATTCCAATATACCCGAATGTTGGGGCAACCCCAGAAAATATGATAATGATCACTGGTGACTAAGCAGCCCCTCCAATATTATTCATCTGCGTTCCCTGCCCAAAATGTGCTGCAATGGTGGGAGTATGACAGAATCTAACCAAAACTTTCCCCCAGTTTCCCCTCCACATAGCGGAGGTGGTCACCTTCCATCTTTTCATCAAAATTTTTTCTCAGTCCTGCGTGGAAAGTTGAAGGTTAGCTTCAGTCTCATTTTTGTTTTACCTTATCCAACGTGCGATCTGTTGAGGTCAATAGTAGCTTGTATATCAAAGAAATTGATCTGCCCCTGACCTCAAGTTTCACTGTTCCATACAGCAAGTCTTCCTAAGATGCAAGATCCCTAGTTATATATGCTAGTACATCTCCCGTAGAGATGTAGTGTAAGACCTGAAGGTAGCAGAAAAATCTTTACTGGGGATACTGAATTTTGTTTTCAGTGCGTCAAAGGTGACACATCTGCCCCCTTCCAACAACTGATGTAACTGGTTAATCTAAATCAATTCCAGTTATGGAAGCATGGATCTTTATACATGGGAGTATACTGGGGGTCCCCGAGAACAGTTCACTGTCCTACGCAGCCAGTATAGTGTTATGCTTGTGCAACTGTGTTAGTTTGGTTTTGGCCATTCGCGCTCTATTTCAGAGGAATTGCCACCCTGTAGGGGTATGAAAGGCAAGGAACCCTCTGAAAGGGTTCCACCCCTACAGGTGCCACAGGATGATTTCCGTGGCTAAAGGCACCTTAGGAATCCCCAAAAGAAATGTAGTACAATCATATCCCATAGAAGGAGGCAACATGAAGCATATGAGCAAGCAGTAACTGATGTAGTAGCAGTAACTGTGACTTAGTAGTAGAGAAGCATAGACAGTTTGATAACAATGAAATACCCAGGTTTGCGTAGCATGACACTAATGGTTTGCATTGAGATTAGGGGATCCCCTAAGGAAAGAGGACACGGCAGGACATCCTCCACCTCCATACAACAGCGGAACCTACCTAAAGAAACTAGGGGACACTACTATGCTAACTAAGAGTTATGACCCAAGGCAACGGAGAAGAGAAAAAACCCTATGAGGAGGAAATGTCTAGGGATCCAAGGCCTAGGTCACCTTCCCTCCAGGCTTGGGATAGTTTATTTAGTGACCGCTCTGCAGCTGCAATTTGGAAAACCCAATTAAAGGGAGGTGGAAAATATTCCAATTTGGAGGAAGGCTCTCACTCAAACCCTCTAGCAGGAACGCCTTAGAAGGTTGCAAGAAAATTCTGCAACAATATGTGCAACCAAGGCACAGGAGGAGAGCAACGACTGCTGAGGCACTCACCTGGCCTACCCGCCCTAAAATCAAACCAGGTGAACCAGAGGCAGTCATGGAGAGAATGCGGTAAAAGTGCCTTGCTAGGGAAACCACTAAAGTCAATGGCTAACAGTTATAGTGGAACACTAGAGCCAAGAGAGGTAACTTTTCCCACCCTTCATCACTAGTCTTAAATTCTACATCAGGAGCTGCTGTCAGGTAGCAGGTAGCTAAAGCCAAGCCTGAGGAGAGGACATTCCCAGCTATAGGCCAGGTGAGAAGGATCCTGCCCCAAGTTGGACACACTCGAGATGCAGATTTAAATGCAGAGCGAGACAGTCGGCTGCAGGAACCCTGCACCAGAATAGAATGACTGGCATGCCCTAGAAATTGACTGAGAGCTGAAAAGCTGGTGAGCTGAATGAGCACGGTGTGCTGAGATCTTAATGAGCACTGAGTGCTGAGACCTTGCAAGGTTGAATGCAGAACTGAGTACAGCAGAATCCCAGAGGCTGAAGCCAAGGGGAATGGCAGTAGGCATGAAACAATGGTTTGCATAAGCAAGGAGCAACAACTGCGTAAGCAAGTGTGGACCTGCACATAGATCAGTAAACAGTAGTAATAAGTGGACCTGTACATAGGTCTACATGACATAGGGCAATGAAACGGCACTGAATAGTGGGGCAAGCCAGCCAGCATTTAAAAACTAAATCAAGGTGACACATACTCTGAGGACTTTCGGCAGTGAAGGCAGGATTTAGAACAGAAATAATTAATTAGCCACATGGGTCCACGACTCCCCATACACTTCCCAGTCCCCACCGCAGGACAAACAAGAAAGTGATGGAAGGTTGACAACCACATGTGGATATGAAAGCTAGGTTAACAGCCTCAGCAGGAGCTTTTTGGCCAACCTCAGAGTAGAACAGGTTGAATAAACAGAAGTAACACTTTGTATGGAGTACACGGAGTTGCAAAACTGCAATAAAACATGGAGACAATGCTCTGAAAGCAGGTATAGCCAGGCAGTGCAATGAAGCTTCAAGTAGAATGAGAGAATGAATAAGCAGCCTAGCTAGGGTCAAAGTAAGCCTGCGACAGGTGAAAACAATTGAGTTTGCAACATGAAGCAGCTATGGCTGAGCTGAAACACAGATAATGACTGCAGTTGCTTTGCAGTAGTTTGAGAGTGGTCAGCAACAGTGTAAAAAACACAAGCACTGGGTACAATAGTAATTGGAGTAAACAGTAGCAGTGGCTGCAGTTGTAAGTACTGAAAGCAGTAGCATGAGCTATGAGTAACAATATTTTAGGAGCTTAGAAACAAAGCCCCAAAAGACAAAACCAAAACACAGCAAACAGGGAACAATGCCCAAAAACGAGACACAAAACACGAGGAAGCACAAAGCCAGAGGAAAGGTACAAACCAGAAGCAGGAAAACAAACACCAAAGTCCAGCAGAGACTCACAGAAACAGCAGGCGGGGTTGGGGGTAAGCCCCAGCTAGCTCAGAGGACAGACCAACAGAACCTCCAGCTGCAAAGAAAAAATGCTTCACAATGAGGCTGAGAGGAACTGCTTATATAGCTCAGGAAGTGGAAGTGGCTGGCTGCTTGGCCATTGAACTCCAGGCAAAAGCCTTTCCAATTAAACGGCCTATGTTATTAGGAGTCATGGTAAGTCAAATTCTTTTTATATTTAAAGTGTGTCTAATCCAGTGATTTGCTATTTGTTTTAACAGGGGAGTTGTTAATTTCATCCCTAGTAAGGTGTATGGGGACGTCTGACGGGATGCCCTGTTTTCTAGTGAATATCAACCAGTCTCCCCTTTTTGTTTAGCTGCAGGAAAGAGGGAGGGGCCTGTGTAGCTACATAATACATCTCAAAATGTGGCATTCCTAACCCACCTTGCTTTTCCGCAAGCACTAACATATGTTACCCGACCAAATATCCTATATGCCCCGCCATACAAACCTTCTAGTTAGTGTTTTCATTCTGCACCAGAATACCTTGGGGAGCATTATGGGGCAAGTTTGAAAAAGAAACACCAAACTAGGAAGGATATTTATCTTCAGCACCTCTATTCTGCTTCTGACTTTTAAGAGGGGGCATTTCCCAGGTTTGTAAATCTTTCACAATCTTTTCCATTAAAGGGGCATAATTTAATCTAAAGAGTTGAGACAGTTCAGGGGTAATTCTAATTCCTAAATACTTAAAAATGTTGTGGGGAGCCCTCTTAAAGGGGAAGCCACTGTGGAACTGGGGATGGCAAGTTCCAGATAGAATTGTTGCCTCCAATTTAGCAAAATTAAATGTATATCTGGATATTTTCCCAAAGGTGGTCAATTCCTCCACCAGGGCTGGGACTGATGACTACAGGTCACGTGCAAACAGGGAATCATATGAGTATAGGGAGACTGTCCGCTCCATTTGCCCAACCAGGATCCATTTTACGTCCTTGTGTGTTCTTACTGCTACAGCCAGTGGCTGTATACACAGTTCAAACAACAGTGAGGACAGAGAGCATCCCCACATGCCTCTGTTCAGGGGGAATCTTCTGGATGTCACTCCATTAACCTGCACCGAAGCCTCTGGGCAGGTGTACAAGGAGGACACACACAACCCTAAACTGTTCACCAAACCCCATTTTTGAGGGTATGGGGGCAGTAAGCCTAGTCAGCCTAGTCAAAGGATTTTTTGGTATCCATAGATATTACCATCAGCAGATATCAGGTTCCTTTTTGCCTATACAGAATGTTATGGAATCTGCAGACGCTATCACTGAGATTTCTGCCTTTAATGAACCCTGTTTAATCCGAGCTGACCAGGGCTCCCACCACCTCCTGCACCCAGTTTGCAAGAATGGATGTAAAAGTCTTAAGATCCACTGGAAGGCTGCAGGAGTTTTGGACAGATTGCGGTTTCTTGAACACCTACGACTCCTTCAATTAAAGGTAGATTAGCAAACTTTGTTAGAGGCCCCAATCTGGGTGGAGGAAGTAGCATATTAAATTCAAAGAGGCAAATCTCAAAAATGCCCTGGTCCAGATGGCTCTGTGGCTAAATGGTAAAAAAAAAAAAATTTCTGGACTTGCTTCTTCCACACATGCTTCAAATCTTTCATTCCATGGCAGAGGGTGATCCTCCACCCCCCTCGTGGAAGTACTCAGTTATCGCCACCCTTCCCAAACCAGTAAGGATACTATGGATCCAGCTTCCTATTGGCCCATTTCCATCTTAAACACCAATTATAAATTCTATGTGGCCATATGGGTGAATAGATTGGAGCGTATCATGCCTCTATTGTCCATGCAGACCAAGCAGGTATGTATCAGACAACGTCATACCTGAGATTATATAATATTCGGTGTACTTTATTCTTAGCTGAATATATACAAACTGCTGCTCTTGTTAGATACCAGAAAAGCATGACAGGGTGTCCTGGGACTTTCTTTGGGACACCCTGTCAACCTTTAATTCCCTGAGCAATTTCTTACCTGGCTGAAAGCCATTTATGCACAACCTCAGCCCTACATATAGGTTAATGGGTCTTGGACACCCCCCCCCCCCCAAATCACATTACACAGGGACACATGACGAGCTGCCCATTATCCCCTTCACTTTTTGCATTATACATGGAACCCCTGGCAACAGCTCCAAGGCATGCACCCCAAATACAGGGAGTCCCGTTGGGGCAAACAATACACAAGGTGTCGCTCTATGCGGACGTCCTTTTAATGTTGCGGTCTCCAGAGCAGCCTCTTCCCGTGGTTTGGAAAGTTTTAATGGACTCTGAACCCCTTGCAGGATTTAAGATGAACCGTCCATAAAACTGAGGACCTTTTATTAAATTACACCCCAACTAGAGCGCTCAAGCAAGCATTCAATAAAATGGTACCATACTAAAATTAAATACCAGGTGTTCATATTAACAAGGATATTCATAAACTATGAACCCCTGACTCAAACTCAAAGCAGATTTAGTGAAATGGGGCAGCCTGCCTTTTTCCAATGGGCAGAAATTATATGAATGAACATACCTCCGACTTCTGTACCTTTTTCAGACTATCCCCACCTTCTTGACTACATACCATTTTAATTCCTGGCAGAAAATGCTCTAGTTCTTTGCTTGGGGGCAGAAAACGACAGGCCCGCATTCATTTTCAATCTTACAACTGTCCCTGGCACAGGGCGGATTCACTTTCAGAACCTTAAGTTACATGCCAGAGCAACATTTCTACACACTGTCTTTATGCGGCTTACCCAACTCTGTATGGCTCCATGGAAAAACATTAAGTTATCTCAATGATTTATACGATTTAGATCTGATCCTATTCGTTACGCTGGACAGAACTCCTCCAATGAGCCATTTTAATACCGTAATAGCACATACCCTTAACTGGCATTAGCTGCGGTCCCATCCCAAAGTAACGCAATTTTTTATTACTGTAGATTGTTGGCAGCAGACGAGGATTTCCTACTGGCACGGACAGACCTATGCTTTAATCGCTGGAGACAGCTTGGTCTCAAATATATCTATCAATTTCTTGATCATACCGGTGTAGACCCATTTGAAACATTACAAACTAAATATGGTCTAACCAACCAGGAACATTACCAGTATTTTCAAGTAAGGACATATATTTTACATAAGCAGAAGCAATACTTTATATCCCCAGCCCAGTTTCCATCACTCTTGGAAATGATACTTTATGTGCAGTATAATAGACCCTGGGAACATTTAGCAGGGCATATTTATAAAACCCTACAAGATTATCTGGGTGATTCCACCCAATCTATATTGGATAACTGGAACAATGACCTTAATTTAACAGTCACCTGTGACTCTTGGTTAAAGTCTGCAATTCCGGTGGTAAAAATAACAGTCTCCACTTATTGGGGGCAATATGCCTGGAAATGCAGGTACTTTACCGTTATTTTCACACCCCAGCAGTCATCATGAAGTACATACCCCAATGCCAGTGAACCTGTTGGAGAGGTTGTGGCTATGCCCTGGCCAATTAGGGCCACGTATTCTGGTCCAGCACTGTTATGCCGTACTGGACCGCCATGTCAACGGAGCTAGACAAAGTGTTGGGGGAACCCCTTATTTTGTCAGCTGAATTGGTTTTGTTGTGGATTCCCCCAAGGGATGCCATTCTCTGCTAAAATCTCTGCTCCCTACATTCCTGTTGGTGGCAAAAAAGGCAATAAGATAACGCTGGTTGACCCCAATGGTCCCAGTGTCAGAGTGACGTCATATAGTTTCAAAAATGTACCACCTAGAGAAACTCATAGCAAAGATGCAAGACAGGCTTGACCAGTTTAATAACCACTAGCAACGCTGAGTTTGGTATGCAGCCTCGATGGATGACAAAATTAATCTGACATCCTTTTGCTGGGTTTCTGCTGCTGCGGGGAGGAGAAGAGAGATTCCTCCGGACCATGACAGATTGGGAGGGTCACTGTGTAAGGATCTTCCTTTTTTTCTTTCTTTATATAGCCACACCTGTTCTTGGCTTACCTTTGGTCAGAGTTCATCCATATTAGTATGGCTATATCTGCTGTTGGTGTTTGTGGGGTATTTTTTGTTTAGAAATGTCACAGCAATATCTGTAGCCTGGTATTGTGTACTGCTGTACCATGTACAGTATGTGCTTCATTTAATAAAAACATAAAAAACAAGATCCACTGGAAGCATGGAGACAGGGCAACAGGATACACACTGCTGGGGGTCTTTTTCTGGTTTTAAAATTACAGACATCTGTGCTCTATGCCAAGGTACTGGCATTTCTCCTCCCTCCCAAACCTCCCAAAAGACATGCACGTTCATTAATCTCTTAATGTTTTCTCTGGTCAGACAATGTGGGAATTCTGAGTTTTCCTGGGTATTTCTGTACCTCAGCCTCGTGGTGAGGCTATCTGTTCTGCTGAATTAAGTGGTTCATAATAAGAGGCAAAGATGTTGGTCTCTCTCTCTCTCTCTCTCTCTCTCTCTCTCTCTCCCCAGAATGAGACTACCCCACCATCTGTCCCTCGCTTTCTGAGCTGTAAAAGAAACGTTGGGTTCCTCTCTTTCCTGGTACTGCTGACAGGTTTCTCTACATACCTTAATTTTCTGAAGTAGTGGGTCATCTAATGTAATTCTATGTTCCATCCCCAAGTCAAATACTGTAATTCAGTTTCCAAATGTCTGTCTTTCAGCGACTTTTTTTGTAAAGCAAATTTTATTATCTCCCCTGCTATAGTGGCTTTCATACCATCTCACTGGTTCACCAAGGAAGGAGCCCCTTGTTGAGTTTCCTCAAAGTATTCCCATATATTATTTTGTTCAAGTAATGAATAAAGTCTGGATATTCAGTAAGGAGTTATTCATTCTCCAAACAGAATTTCTACAAGAGGGGGAGCATCTTTAGTTGGACATACACTGAGGCATGGTCTGATACAGTGGTGAGCCAATTTTAGCACTCTGCAAAATATGCAGCCATTACCCAATAAAAAAAAAAAAAAAAATATCTAATCTAGAACAGAAATGATGCAGCGCCATATAGAAAAGTGTAGTCCTTGGCGCTGGAATTTAAACACCAGGTATCATATGGTGCTAGTTCATGGACTAATTTTCATAAATCGCGTGATCTAGCCTCTCCCGGCCCGCTAACCCCGCTCACTGATCTCTTATCTTTCTCCAGGTGCAGCACAGTATTGAAATCTCCTCCCACAATACTAAGAATGGATGGATTTGTTGGCATGCACAAAAGGACATTCCTTAAAAAAGGCGCCCATAGTTTTCTTTGTTTGGGGCATCCACGCCCCTCCTGTGTATATAGGCCATGAAGGCGGAGTAATAGCACTCCCCCACCCAATAACTAACTTTGTATGCTCTTCCACTGTAAGGCGAGTTTCCTGCATCATTGCTATGGTAATCTACTGTCTATTAAGTTCTTGCAGTACGTGGCTGCGTTTCACTGGGCTGCACAGACCCTTGACTTTGTACGTTGTCACTTTAATATCTACAGCCATGATGCAATGGGGTTGGGTCTGGGGTCTAAATATGCAGAGTATTTTCCTCTGGTCCCCACCACCCCCTGGGTTCAAATAAACAGTTAAGCAGGACGTACTAGATATTCACACAGACATTAGGAAATATAACGGCAAACCAAGTAGCATCAACAGGACACTACTAACCAAGAAAAACTGAACCCACTTCATACTACAGAGGTAGCAAAAGAACCCAGCTAGCTTCTGTTGTGGTGTAACATCTAATGCCCCTCTATACCACGATATATAATAGTTGCTCCCAAAATTCTCAATCCGACTGCTCTGTCTAATCATCCGTAATCACATCTGAAGATAGTAAGTTGCCGTTGTCTCAAAATAAAAATAAATCAAACCTGTCCCTCTGGTCTGGACCTCATATTCTGTAAAAGTACTCTAGTTGTGTAACCAAAAGACCCTCCACCCCTCACAAAGTGCGCACTCTCCCTCCCCAGAGCCCAGCAAGCCCCCTCACATATTTACTGAGGTAAGTATGTGAGGCAGCAGGGTAGGTGCGTATTGATGGAATTAATGGAAAAGTAAGAGTGAAGGGGAATATAGCAGCACCCCCTCACCACCATTCCCCAGCCATGGATTCAGGCATGCTCTCTGTACCCGAAATATGTTTTCAGTGATCTGCATAGAGCACTTTGTGCTCAGGGAATCTGGCGTGTTGGTGGGCAGACTGATATAATGATACAGCTGTGTGCCATCTAGGGTCCCGCCACAAAGACGGCCCAAGTTGGGGGGGTCTTGGGGTCACCATACTCTGGAATCCCCAAGACACCTCTATTCCGCCAAGCTCCTGTCTATGAGCCTGGTGACAAGGGGCCTCAAAGGACCAGTAATAGAAGGTTCTAGTTTTTGTCGTAGTTTCCTCCAGTCCCAGAACAGAAGGCAGTCCAGTTTTGTGAACAGTATGGTAATCAATACATCACACCCACTGCCGTACATGTCACATTACAGCCAGAGCATTGTAGTACATATTAGTGCACAGAATATGGTACCTGACAGTTTGGGGTAGCATGCCAGCCATCAGGAGAAGAGCAACACCCTTTTCAAATTAAACCTCAGGGACAGGATAGGTTGATGAGTTGCGAGCCCTCCCCCATTGTTTGAGTCATGGTGGAATCAGTCCTACAGTCCCACATACAATTTCTCCCTTTCCCACACCCACAAACAGTAGGATCTTAGCATGCATTAACTTCATAGCAATATCCGAAAATAGCTAATGGTGCAACCTGCTGATAATTAGTTCCATCTCAGACTCTTTAAAATGCAGCCAGGCTGGAGTGCAGTTCAGTTCATTGTGGACTGAGACGAGTCGGAAGGAAAGTTGCCCTGGTATGCAATCCGCAAGCAGGGTAAAAAGGTGGGAAAGGCCCTTGCAAATAGTCCAACGTGGCCATACAGTTCAGGCAACAGAAATAACGACTGTATACAGTACTTAGTGCTTAAGTACGTCATGCCAGGGCTCCTGTTGTCTCTTGAGGCTGCATAGCCTCTTGAACCTTGGCAGTTTCATTCTTCTTCCCTTTGGCCGCATCTGATTTCATCAAGTGCTTCTTTCCTCCAAATCATGCTGGTTTCATGGTCCAGGCATGTGCTTGCAGACATTGCAGCAAGGCCCTGTTCCCCTGGGTTTCCCAGATGAGTGACATGAATGCTCAAATTGCAAAGGGGCTTTCTGGGTTACTCCAGTGTCCAAAAGAATCTGGCCTCTCCCTCCCCCCATGTCGTAAAACACCTTCAAGTATGCAGGTGTGAATATCTGCGTCTTCACTCTTTTCCCTTTAAGCTGCTTAATTACTTCCAAAATGGCCTGCTGCTGGTCCATGGTTCTGGGAGTAAAGTCGTCATCCATATACAGTCTATTATCTCCAAATATCAGCTCCCCCTGCCAAGGTTTCCTCAGAATCTGCATTTTAGTGCAATCAAGGAATTTCATCACAATTTGGTTGAGGCTTTACACCTAGTGTCTAGAGTCAAGGCGATTACATGTGGTGTGCTCACTGCAGAGCAATGTGAAGTCAGCAGGCAGATCCAGTATTTCTTTCAATAGTGAGACCAAGTAGCTTACCAGATTGTCAGTTTCTGTCCCTTCAGGAAGCCCATATAAGGGGGCATGGTTTCTTTGGGATCTGGTTTCCAGATAGCCAAGTCTGCTGCATTACAAGGTCTCTCTGCAGTAGATAAATGAGAGCCATATTGTGAGAGTCTTGCTGCTCCGTCGCGTCGGTTAGGCCTCTCTCTCTCTCTCCCCCACCTCAACTGTTTCTTCCTGGAGCTCATGAATCTTCACTTGTGTATGTAAGGCTGCCTCTTCAACTGCCTCTTCAACATTGAGACTGCTGCTGCTATTTTTAAGTTTGGCCACCAAGGAGCGGAAAATATTAATATTGTCCTCCTTAGCCGAGTTGCACTCAGGAGACCTGCTGGTCGTCAGTCAGAGGGGCTGGTTTTGGACTCTCCAAGATGAATCAACCGATTCTTCGCCAACATTCTCAACTGCAAAGGTCTGTCCATGTTCGCAAGAAAGAAGAAGTTTCTTTTACCGTAATTTCCTTTTCTGTTAGCTCCAACATTGTCAATGGGTAATCAAAACTGGGTAGAGTGCACACCTACCAGGGGAATAGCACAGCCCAAGCTTTAGAATGTTGGGCACATGAGGATTCCACGCAGCAGCAACTCCCCATTCACTACTGACCTCGCAGTGCCATAGTAGCTACACATCTGTCTATAACCAATTACCTGAATGCAACATTCCTTAATACAGTAAATAAACGCCGTCTTACCTTCCTAGCAGGTATCAGAGGAAGATAATGCTCTCCACTGGACAATAGGCTTGGAGGATTCGGTCCTCCTTGCACAGAAAGACAATCGAGCTGCACAGCACGCTCCATACCAGTCACAGATATGGGAAACTGAAGCTGACGCACAATGAGGCATCTTTTTTTTTTTCTTGCGAACAGTTCAGTGAGACTACCTGCAACAGGAAAAAAACACCTTAAAGAGGACAGGAAATCATGTCTAATCGGCAGCTGTTTATAAAGTTCTTATTCTCAGAAATTATATACATTCCCCCAAATCATCAATATTTAATTGTACCTGAATAAAAAGTGATACAAAAAAATGCATTTTGCATTTTGGTTTTATGGAGAGCTTTCTGTGACAGTTCTTTTCAAGGAACCAATAATTTGGAGTTTTTACTATGCCACAGTTTGTGCACAGAACTCTAATCTTAGTTCTGATAGATCAGCAGCTCATAATTAGCATTCTGTGTGCAACCTATGACATAGTAAAAACTCCAAATTTCTGGTTCCAAGAAAAGAACCGTAACAGAATGCTGCCCTTAAAAACGAAACAATGCAAAATATAGTCTTTGTATCACTTTTTATTCAAGTACAGCTAAATACAGATAATTTAGAGGAATGCATATCATCTCGGAGAATAAGAACTTTCTAAACAGCTGCCAATTAGCACAAATTTCCTGTCCCCTTTAAGAAAGGATAACAAAACCTGTTAACCTGCGGTCACAGACTAATTGAAAACTTCAGTCATTTTTATATACGAGTACAGCACAGCAGAATAAAGAGGAGTCCAAGTAAAGGATTTTACCAAACCGGACCCTTCTCCTGGCATACTGGAGAAGATTCTCCTGCAGGAGCCAGGCTCCTGGGCAGGCCCCACTGACAATGTTGGAGCTAACAGAAAAGAAAATTACGGTAAGCATGAAGACATTTCTTCTTTCTGTAGCGCTCCACATTGTCAATGGGTAATCAAAACAACTGGGTTCTAAGATGCAGTACCCTGAAAAACCGGGAAGGTGGAGAATATTATCCCATATGCCAGAACAAACAGAGAAATCACTTGCAAATTGCTGCCTGCAACACTCTGAAACCAAAAGCTGCGTCAGCAGAGCTGGAAGACCACGTAGCTGCCTTGCATAGCTCTAAAACCGATGCTTCACCTCTCTCCGCCCAGGAAGCTGCCATCACCCTGGTGAAGTAAGCCTTGACGAAAGCCAGAGGCCTCTTTCTTGTGACACAGGCGTTAGCAACACAGGCCCGCAACCACCTAGATAGGGTAGCCTCAGAGGATTAACCCTGCTTGGCTGCTCCAAAAAACAAAACAGATCATCCGACTTTCGATACTCAGTCGTTCATTTAAGGTAGATCCTACCTGCCTGTCGCAAATCCAACTTGTACAATTCCTTCTCCTTGGGGTGAGAAGGTTGTGGACAGAAGCATGGAAGGTGCATTTCCTGGCCCTAACACGTGAAAACACGCAGATTCAGGGGGGACTGGAGGCCCTCGAGAATGAGGTTCATTCTTGTAACTCACGCCTGTTGGAGGTACCGAAAGGGTGCAGAGGGCACTAACTTGCTGGTATTCCTGCGGCGTTGGCAGACTGATTCCCTTCACTTTACAGGTGATTTTTTCAGGCAATCCTTTATAAAGGCATATAGGGTGTACCCACATGTGTGGCCTACAACTCCCAACAGCACACTGTCTTGCTGTGCACTTTTAGCTCCAATGTCTGGGATGCTCTCCAGTCCGCTGCCAGAGCAGCCTACCTTTAAAAAAAAAAATCAACGAAGCTGATATTAAAGTATTCTCAGACCTGTCCTTCCAAACTAGGGTCTGGAGAAAGCAATTCTATGCAGTCTGACAACATCAGAGGGCCCTTGGAATAGTTAATTCCTTTCTTCTACTGGCCCAGCTCCATAATTCCTACAGAGATGAGTCCTGGCAATTTTCAGACCCCAATGTTATGGGCAGGTGGACCACAAAAACAGAAGAAGAGTATGCAGCTAGAGCTGCCAGCATGTCCAGTGAAGAGGAGGCTGAATCGGATGGGACTGAACGCTTTTCTGACACACTATATGTCTGGTCTATGATTCCTCTGGTACCGCATATACATCAACTTTCTCTTTCTTCCCCATAAACAGACTTTCTCCTCCTTCCCCGTTTGGGAGGGGGGAAAATTCTGTATTCCTCTTTATATTTGTCTTTTCTGCTGAACATAGAGGGCATATGTTTCTGAATATTCGGGTTTTCAGGGGTTTGTTAGGGTGCTCCTCCATCCGCTTAGGTTGTAAATAGACATTAAAGATACCCCCTCATGGCCGTTTGGTGTCTGCAGTTCAATGGCTACCACGGGCCTGTTACTAGATACAGTGAGAGATTACTACCCCAGATTTTTGCACTGCAAGATCTGTCTGTTATTAATTATATATATTGTGGTTACTAATGTTGAGCACTTGTTCCATTTTTGTTTTCTTGTTCTCTGTGAAAAATAATGGGAGCTGCAGGGAGGCATGGGGGAATATTTTAATCTCCCTCTTTCCACTATATGATGTAAACAGTTAAAAGCAATGCTCCCCCTAATCTAGTCTCCTTAATTCTAGGGTCATACCATAGCCACTAAAGAGGTCGGCATTCTGAGTTTATTATTGGAGTTTTAGGTTGGATCCCCCTATTTCCTACTGTACCGGACTATAGGGTGGGATATTTTGAATATCACCTATGTGGGATATTGTATGTCTATGCAAATTCTGCATTTTCCCCATAACCCTATATGAGAGCGACTTTTTTTTCCATGTGTACTTGAAAATAAAAAAAAATTAATAAAACTGCTACGGAACACTAGAACCTCAGAGGTAGGGGACACAAGGCAACAGAGCCTCCTGTAGATACTATATGCAGCAGCCATGAAAGGCATTACATCTAGCAGAAAAAAAAAAAAAAATTAACAGCTTGGAAAGATAGGGTGAGTGCAATTAGTAGCGAGGGAAGGCCTAATGGCATCCTTACAATTAACGATGGATAATCACAGAGTTGTGGTCTCAGTAGGAAACATAGCACAGCAAGGCAGCTGGAAGGTGAAGATCAATAAGGGAGAGAGACTGCCCCACTGACACAGCAACAGAATCCCACCAAGGGACCCACCCAAACAGGTATACCTGTTCAATCACCTCAAAAAGACCAGACAAAGGCAAGTACCACTATGAACCGGCTGAGTATCTTGTTGCCAATGTTGGGCCTGTTTATTATTTTACAGTTAGGCCAAACTGCAAGCACCATAGCAAGCATCACCAACCTTGGGTAAATAAGACAATTTAGCTAACAACCAGTTGAACGAGACTGTACAGCAAAGCACACCAGCACAGTAACCAGTGAATGGGGGAGGGACTGTCCCTGTGACTCACTGAACTTGATGAGTACTCCATATTGCTTAGGTGTTTTTACTTGCAATAAGGAGTTGAAAATGGATGGGGAGGAGGGGAGGGTGGCCCTACAGGGGGACCTGGAGGCTCTGGAAAGATGGTCTAGAAAGTGGAAGCTGAGGTTCAATGCAGGGAAATGCAAGGTACTCCACCTGGGGCCAGAAACCCAGGCCAAGTGTACACCCTGGGAGAATGCTACAGTCTCGATGACTGAGAAGGACCTGGGGGTGGTGGTGGATGTCAAGATGAACAACTCTGAGACTTGTAGGAGGGCAGCAGCAAGGCCAACAGGATGCTGGGATGCATCGCTGGGGATCACCTCAGAAGGAGGAAGTGATACTCCGCTGTATAACTGCTTGGTGAGGCCGCACCTTGAGTACTGTGTGCAGTTTTGGGAGGCCACACTTAAGAGGGACATTACCCTCCTGGAGAGGGTCCAGAGAGGGCAACCAAATGATTTGGGGCTTGGGGACAGGACCTATGAGAAGAGGCTCAAGAGCTAAATATGTACACATTGGAAGAGAGAAGGGACTGGGGGACATGATAGAGGTCTTCACGTACATGAAGAGGGTAAATAGGGGAGGAACAGTCAGGGTGCTTCGAAGGAAGGAGGAGGGGGCCACTAGAGGGCATGGGTGGAAGCTGGAGGGGGGAAGATTCAGGGGAGAAAGGAGGAGGTGCTACTTCACTGAGAGGGTGGTGGAGCCATGGAATGCGCTGCCTAGGGGGCTGGTGGAGGCAGAGACAGTGGAGGGGTTCAAGAGGGGGTGGGACAGGTACAGGGGAAGGGTTCTGGAAGCAAAATCCAATGCAGCAAGAATATCCGGAACTGGGAAGGGAGAAGCCAGAGGAGGTGAGGGGGGCAGCAAGGTCAGCACCCAGGGTGGAGGCTGACCAAACGAGCAGACACGAAAGACCGTTAGGCCTATTCTGCTGGCATTTTAGTAGGTTAGTATGTAAAATACACATGTAAGGGATATGCAGGGGGAGCTGTGTGATACCGGTTTTATCTACGAGTGCTGTTTGACCTCAGGTAACCTCATGGGTGTCATAAGCTACAAGTGAGGTGGCCGAGGTCAAACAGCATGAAAATATAGGTTACTCACCTGTAACAGGAGTTCTAAGAGTGGTATATGTTTTGTTCATCCACACTTGTTGGCAGGTACCTTGCCGCTTTAGGATGGGTCAGTAGGTCTTCAAGCTGGCTCCTCCCACCCACCCAGGTGGTAAAATCCTCGGCTCCACCCCATGACGCCAGATCTAGCCCACTGGAAGTCAGGTTGTGTGCATCCACAGCCAGGGAGGTCGGGTGGGTCCGTGTGGATGAACATATACCACTCCTAGAACTCCTGTTACAGATGAGTAACCTGTATTTCTAGGGACGTGGATATGTTGTTCAATCCACACTTGTTGGCAGATTCCTAGCAGTTCTCCAGCAGGAGAGGGGCAAGGCGCACACCCCTTACTTAGGAAAGAGGGACTGGAGAACTGAGGCTCCAAAACCAGCATACCGGCCCGACTCGAGGTCGATGTGGTAATGGGAAATGAAGATGTGTGCCGACTTCCAGGTAGCAGCCCTGCAGATTTCCTGAATAGGAACATCCCTAGAAGCAGCCACCGACGCAGCAATACGGCGGGTAAAATGAGCTCTTATCCCTCTGGGAGGCTACTTGCCCGCCAACCTATAGCAGAGATCAATGCAGGAAGTGATCCACCTGCCAATCGTCCGCTAGGCTGCAGGTCTGCCAGGTGCAGCTTCAGCATAGGTGACAAACAGCTGGTGAACCTCTCCCCGAACTTCCGCCGTGTACACTTTATAGTAGGACAGCACTCTTCTCAGGTCCAAGGTATGGAACCTATACTCTGACTCCAAGGTGTGATTCGGGTAGAACATCGGTAGAGTAAGCACCTGATTCAGGTGGAACTCCGACACCACCTTTGGAAGAAATTTCAGGTGAGGGTGCAGGACAACCTTGTCCCTGTGAAAGACCAGGTATGGAGATTCAATGGAAAGTGCCTGGAGCGCCCAGATCCTTCTGGCTGACATGATAGCCACCAAGAAGGTGGTCTTCCATGATAGGTGGTAGATATCACACTTGTGCATCGGTTCGAATGGCTTGCACATGAGCTTGGCCAAAACCAGCAGTAGATCCCATGGAGGTGGAGGTTCACGCACCGGAGTGGATATGTGATCTAGGCCTCTGGGAAAAAAAAAAAAAAAAAAAGCGCACCAGATCACCTTCTCCTGCGCCACAGACTGCTTGCCAGCCCACGCCTGGTAAGCAGAGATGGCTGCCAGGTGCACCTTAAGGGTCATCAACCGAAGTCTTTGCTGAGAACGGGACCACAGGTAGTTCAAAATGCTAGCCAACGGGCAGGACGAGGGGTTCAACCCTTTGCCCTGGACACCAAATGGAGAATCTCTTCCATTTAAAGGCATAACATTTTCTGGTCAACTCCTTATGGGACGCCTCAACAACGTTGAGGACCTCGTTGGAAAGACCCAAGGCCTGAAACTCTAGCCGCTCAGGAACCAGGCCATCAGGTGCAGGAATTGAAGGTTCAGATGGAGTACCTTCCCCTTGTTGACAGACAGCAGGTCCAGGCGGGCTGGAAGCCGCCTCGGGAGCCTGGAGCCGAGAAGATCTGGATACCAGAACTGGCTAGGCCAGTCTGGGGCTACCAGAATCACCTGCACCTTGTCGCTTCTAAACCAC
>CM057449.1:1860182500-1860282500 GCA_016271365.2 Neoceratodus forsteri
GCGTTCTCCCTGGTGAGCAAAGTAAAGAATCTGATCAGTTACTAGAACGTGCAGAGGACAGTGATTTGAAAACAGAGTTCAACATTCTATGCATTTGCATAGTGTTAACTCTGTTCTCCAGGACAGTTGAACCGGTCGGTCTAACTGCATATTGTCAGAATACAGCAAGACTTCATGTTTGAAACAGCCTCAGCTTTTTGTTCTCCCTGGAGCTGAAAAGGTCTACCCGAGGGGTGCCCCACTGGGAGAACAGGCTGTGAACTACCTCTGGATGGAGAGACCACTCGTGGGATGCCTCACCCACACAGCTGAGGGCGTCCACCAACTGATTCGAGGCTCCTGCTACATGAATGGCTAGGAGCTCTGCCTCCAGTCAGCTCATGAGGGTCCAGATACGGAGCGCTTCTCTGCACATCGAGGTAGTACATGGTCGTGGTATTGTCAGTCTGGACTTGGACCACTTCACCCCAAAGGAACGGCAGGAATGCAGACAGCTGGACTGCTCGGAGCTCCAGCAGGTTGATGTGGCATCAGGATTCCTCTGGGGTCCAGAGCCCATGGACTCAGATTCCCCATGTGGGCAACCCAGCCCAGGGGAAGGGCATCGGTCGTGAGGACAACTGTCAGCTCAGGGCGGACAAACTGGATCCCTCCCTGCAGATGTTCCAGGACGGTCCACCACTGGAGGGCAGACATCTTCTGGGTCAGTGACCAGTTGGTCAAAATGACCGTGTCGCTGAGACCACTGGCTGACCAGCTCCCATTGAAGGGGGCGCATATGTCACTGGGCCCCTCGGGCCATGGTGGTGCAGGCTGCCATGTAACCCAGAAGTCGCAGGAAGTCCCGAGCAGGGCACAAGTGCCCAACCAGAAATTATTGGGCGAAGGAGGAGAGAACCTCTGCCCTGTCTGCCAGAAGCCAAGGCTCTGCCTCAGCAAGAGTCAAGCACTGCCCCAATGAAGCAAATCACTTGCAAGGGCACGAGTTCCGACTTGGCCTCATTGACCAGGAGGCCAAGGCTGAAGCAGGCGTGGAGGGCCAGATCCCTGGACCTCTCCACCTCCAGTCTGGAAGGACCCACTATTAGCCAATCGTCAATATAAGGGTACACTCTGACCCTCGATGCCAAAGATGGGCCACCACCACCACTGCTATGCATTTGGCGAAGACCCTGGGGGACGATAACAGGCCGAACAGCTGGCTTGGAACTCATAGTGGGTTTCCCTCCACCCTGAAGTGGAGAAACCTCCAGTGGGATAGATGGATGGATGGATGGATGGATCCGGACGCGGAAGAACGCATCCTGTAGATCCAGCGAGCAGAAAGGAAAATTACGTACCTACCGTAATTCTTGATCTTCTTGGACGAGTCTCCACCACTCATTCACACTAGTGGGATTAGGGCCGGAGGCACTAGGACCCATCGGGAGCAAACTTTTTTGCTGGAGGGTCGGCGCGAGAGATGGCGCCAGACACGGCGCCCGCGAGCGCGGCTCGAGCGGTAACGACCTTCGGCGCCGACCCTCCAACCGCCAGTAATTTTTACCAAGGAGGTGCAGCAACTAACGAAAGAGTAACTGTAATATTAAAAACACGGACATAAGATAGTCCGCACGACCCGGTAAGAAGGGTCAGTAAAGAAGTCCTCACAGCCTAAAGATTTGAGGGAGTGAAGACCAACACAGCGGTGAGCTCGGGATGGAGGGGTAGGAATGAGTGGTGGAGACTGTCCAAGAAGATCAAGAATTACGGTAGGCAATGATTTTCCTATCTTCCTGGACCTAAGTCTCCACCACTCATCACACTCAGTGGAGAGTACCAAGCTGATAATCCCCAAAAGGGGTGGCAGGAGAGCCAGAGCTCATATTGTCTAAGGTAGAAGCCCATTAAGGATGGTTCTGCCGAACGCGGATGTCGCCTGGCATGAACATCCAGTGCATAGTGCTTAACGAAGGTATGCACTGAGCTCCAGGTGTGCGCGCAGATATCTGCAATTGAACATTGCGAATTCCGCCAGGGATGCTGCTGATCGCTTCCTAGTAGAGTGAGAGTGTACACTCTACCTTCTAATTTAACCTGAGCCATGGAGTAGCAATGTCGAAGGCATGCCACTAACCATGAGGAGATGCATCTGATAGCGACAGGTTGACCCAGCCGTGTGTCGCTGAAAGAAACAGAGTTGTTGAGTCTTGTAACATCCTTGGTTCTGTCCAAATAGAACCTAAGGCCTCTTAACATCCAAGGAATGAAGAGCTCTGCCCTTCATTTTGGAAATTAGCGAGTAAGCGGAAGTACCAGAGGTTGGTTTAGATGGAATTCTGACACAACCTTGGAAGAAATTTTGGATGAGTACGGAGAACTACTTTGTCTTTATGGAAGACAGTATACGGAGGGTCTGTAACCAGGGCATGTATCTCAGAGACTCTGCGGGCTGAGGTAATGGCCCCCAGGAAGGCAGTCTTCCAGGTAAGAAATTTTAGCTCACAGGTAGCTAGGGGTTCGGAAGGCTTCCGAGTGAGCATGTCCAGCACCAGGTTAATGTCCCAGGCTGCAACTGGACGCTTAACAGGGGGTCTGGTATGAAGAATCCCCTTAAGAAATCTCTTCACCATAGGTAACTGAGCCAGAGTCAGGGATGAAACCAGCTCATGGAATGCTGAGATGGCACTAAGGTGAACTTTAACTGTGGAGTACTGAAGACCTGAGTTAGATAGGTCCAAAAGATACTCCAGAACCTTGTCAGGAGGACAGGAAAAGGGGTTCCAAGAGGACTTTGCACACCAGAGAGAAAAACGCTTCCATTTGGATGCGTATGTTTTCCGTGTGGCTGGCTCCCGAGCAGCCAGAAGGATGCTCGAGACTCTACGGGAGACGTTGAACCGATTCACTTCTATCTCTTCAGGAGCCAAGCATGAAGGTGAAGTGATTTCAGGTTGGGATGGACCAACGAACCCTGGGTCAAGAGATTGACTTGCAAGGGAAGTGGACTTGTGCTTCCAAGCACCACTCCCATACCCTCATTGCTTCCTGCAAAGGGATAAGAGTGAGCACCCCTGCTTGTTGATGTAATACATCACAGCTTTGCTGTCCGCTTGAAGGAGAATGTTCTGTGACAAAGGACATCCTTCAGAGCTTGGATCGTATAGAGGACCGCTCTCACCTCCAAGACATTTATGTGGAGATGAGATTCGAACGGAGTCCATACACCTTGAGTGTGGAGGGAGAGACAGTGAGCTCCCCATCCCATTAGCGATGCGTCTGTGGTGATGGAGATCTGATGGTCCGGAAGAGCAAAGGGGAACCCTTTGAGGAGATTGCTCTCTTGAGACCACCAGGTGAGAGACCTTCGAAGGGGTTGCGTCACCTTGATGGGATAAGACTGGGGGCGAGGACGCCATGAGACCCAACATGCGTTGCATCGAGAGAGCTGTAACCGATTGGTTCTCCCCGATGTAACGGGCCATCCGAAGGATGTCGAGTCTTCTGTCCTCTGGAAGGAAAGCCTTCGAGGAAGAGGTGACTAGAAGCGTCCCTAAGAAAAGGAGCCTCTGGGAGGGCTGCAGTTGGGATTTTTTTCAGATTCAGCAGAGCTCCCATGGACGTGAGAAGATGAGAAGCGCTTGCACGGCTTCAAAGTCCCTTGGCTGGACGGGCTTGCTAGAAGCCAATCGTCCAGGTAGGGAAAGACTCGAGTCCGCTTTTCCTGAGATGCGCCGCAGAACTGCACAACACTTTGTAAAACTCGCGCGCCGAGGATAGCCCAAAAGGCAGGACTCTGAACTGATAATGCTGACCCAAAGCTACAAACCTGAGGAACTTATGTGGTCGGTGGACGGGATATGCTGGCACGCATCCTGCATATCCAGAGAGGCCAGCCAGTCGTCCTGATGCAGCAAGGGTAACAGGGTAATGAGGGAAATCATTTTGAATTTCTCCCTGGGGAGGAATTTGTTCAGCTTTCTGAGGTCTAGAATGGGGCGATCCCCAGTTTTCTTTGGAACCAGAAAGAAATGGGAGAACCCTGTGTTCCGAATGCGGGGCACCAGTTCTATTGCCCTGTTGTTCAGAAGGCCCTCGATCTCGGCGGTGAGGAGGTCTGACTGAGAAGCCGACAACCTAGGTTGTCGCCTGGGAGGACAATTTGGGGGAAATTGAGAGTAACCCTCACGAATTATCCGGAGGACCCATTTGTCTGAAGTTATGGACTTCACTCGTTGTAGAAGTACATCAGACGACCTCCACGGAGGAGAAAGTTCCATCTCGGCAGTGTGGATGGAACTGGGCCAACAACTCATAAGGTGGCGCTGGGGCTTTAGGCCCCGCGCTTTCTCGCTGCTTCTTCTGAGGTTGGGCAGGTTGGCTTTTATGGAAGCTTCCCCTGCTTCTGCCTCGAAAGGACTGACGACTAAGAAACTGACGTCTGTTCGCATGCCCACGAGAGGGGGCAGGCGGAGGTTCTGGCCAATTTAATGGCCGATCTAGTCTTTTGGGAGGCTTCTAAGGCTTGCTCCACCTGAGGGCCGAAAAGATAGGTGCCATCAAAAGGCAGCGCCATTACCTGCTGCTGAGCATCCTTCGTGAAGCCCGAAGAACGCAGCCAGGAATGGCGCCGAGTACAAATCCCTGCAGCAGCTGAACGAGAAGCAGGTCGAAGCGGCCCATGGCGGCTTTGACTTGTTGGTTATGGATTCAATACCTCTAGTAACGGTCAATAGAAGCTCTGACTTGGAGTCCGAATCTGGAAGAGCTTCAACCATTCTTTTCATAGAGTGCCACAGGATATACTCATACTGAGAAAATAGCCTTGATAACTGGCAACACGATACTTAGAGGAGGCAGCAAAGACTCTCTTACCTAATGTATCAACCTTACGAGACTCTTTGTTAATAGGTCGAGCTGAAGTAGTTTGAGGAAGAACGACCTTGTCATTCTCTGCCAGGACTACAATAGGATCCGCAAATGCTTGGGATGCCAAAAATAGGACGATCCTTGGGAGCTGAATACTTCTTATCAATGGATTTAGCCACTGAAGGATTAAGAGCAGGATTACTCCATACCATTTGAGACAGCGTCTCGAAGGAAGGCTGGATCGGAGGAGTCAAATCCGTAGGGATCTCCGAAGCATGAAGGTACTGGAGTCTTAATATCTTCCCAGGATCGATGTCTGTAGTCTGGAGAAAGAGTGGATCTCAGGTTCTTCAACAGAGACTTAAAGGACAGGTCCTCGACCACAGGCTCTGTAGCAAAGAAAGATCCTGTTTCCTCCACTTCATCACCCAACCGGATGTCTGGGCAGCTCAACATCATCTCCTGATGGTCCAGAAAGGACTGTTTGGACAGGAAAGGAATGAAAATTAGAGGAGGAAATATCAGAAAACAAGGAGAGTCCCTGAGGACCTCCGCGCCGAGACGGCAAAGCGGCGCAAGACGGCACTCAGGAGGCACACGGCTAAAGAGGCACGCGCTCGCAAGCGGCACCGCGAAACCCCAGGCGGCGCTTAAACGGCGCCGCCGAAGCCGACGGCGCCACACACGGCGCCGCCAAAGCCGACGGTACCACACACGGCGCCGCTTAAAGCCGATAGCGCCACTAGCCGACGGTGCACTGACACGGCGCCGCGAACGGCACCGCTGACGATGCGGCGCGGGCCAACGGCACCGCGAGATCCAACGGCGCCGCTGGACGCTCCAAGAAGACCCACCGCACCAAAACGGCCGACAAGCCAACAGACCCTGCAGAAGGTGCCGGAAAAGCCCCAGGAACCTGGAAAGCAAGAGGAGGAAACAAAACCAGGAGATAAGGGCATCGGTGTGGCCCCCTGCGCCGCAGCCATGTGAGGGGGGGAAACACCTAAGCACGGAGTCGCAGGCACCGAAGAAGGCGCCGCGCGACTAGGAAGGTCCAACCGCCCTACCTGATCGCCGGAGGGGCCAGAGGGCTCCGAGGCAACCGAGCCAGGCAGAAGAACCAACCTCCGAGCCCATCGCTCCATAAGAGCGGCCCACTGATGAAACTGCTCATCTGGAGCCCTACCTATAGGCGGGGGAGGGCTCCGATGTCGAGGACGACGATTACCACAAGTTGGCGACTCGAAGAAGGAGACCGCCTAGCATGATAACCGACCGTCCGACGCCAAGAGAATACCAGAGGGCCACCTCTAGAGATGCCTTCTTTGACCTGTGGGTCAAGAAGAGTCGAGGCCGAACGGTGCCGTGGAAAGCGACGCTTATTTTATGCCTGACGGGGACCGCCCATCCCCGGCATCGGACTGACCGTTGTCGGAACCCCGCTGAGTTTCTTGAGAAGGAGGTTGACCGACCCAGCCCGGTGACTGAACAACTTTCATACGAAGTCTCCCTACCGCCACCCTGACCTGCTCATGGTTGACTCGCCCAGTAGGCCGAGACTTCTTCAAGTAAGTTAAATTTAGATATTAGAAAAATTTTAAATAGAATAAAATTAAGCGATACTACTATCGTGATAATGTTACAAAAACAAACTGAAAACTAAGCTAGTTTGAAGTTTGACTCGACAGACGAGCGGACGTCATGATACTGAAGCGCACTCGGCGGCGGAAAAAGGAACTGAGGGCGGTTGGAGGGTCGGCCTTTAGAAGGTCGTTACCGCCGAAAGCCGCAGCTCGCGCGCCATCTCTCGCTACCGACCCTCCAGCAAAAAGTTTGCTCCGATGGGTCCTAGTGCCGGCCCTAATCCTACTAGTGTGAATGAGTGGTGGAGACTTAGGTCCAGGAAGATCCACATGTTCTGCTCGAAGGATGGTATGATCTGGGACAGAGTTGCCATCCAGAAGGTGCATGATCTGAGGAATGGATTCAGATTGTGCAGATCTAGGATGGGGCGCAAGCGCCCCCCCCGTCCGTTTTTGGGACCAAGAAGTACCTGGAAATGAACCCTGGGTTGACCGGGGTGGGGGCCACGACTCTGACCACTATCTCTTTGTGGAAGAGCTGAGCAAAGTCATCTCTGAGAGCTGACAGAGTATGGGCGGATACCTTTTCCTCCCGTGAGGCGCGGGCTTGGCTTGGAGGGTACTGCTCAAATTCAAGAGGCAAACCTTGGCCAACCACCAAGACCCACCTGTCCACTGTGACAGTGGACCAGGCAGAAAGGAAGTGGCAGAGCCGGTCCCCCACGGAGGACCCAGAGTGGTCGTGACAGGCATGGCGTGGCTGCCCCCCTCTCCCGTAACTGCGCAGGCTTGGAGGATGAAAAGCCAGCAGCGGGGCTGCTGGAACCTCTCTCTCTCCAGGCTTACAGTTCGCCAAAGCCCTGGACTTGAGCAGAGGTCACCAAGATTGACCCTGCTGCTGCCCAGTTTGGTACTGGGGCTGCTTGGCCACAGGGGCAGAAGGCCGAAAAGGCTTCTGCTGTGATTTCTTAGAACCCTGGGGTTCTTTCTGTGCAGAGGTAACAGAGTCCAAGGTGGTATTGGGCTTCGATACGCTGGATGTAACCATCAACTCCTGGACTGAGCAAGTCATTACACAAGCAGGGAACATCCACCAGTTTGTGCTGGGTGTCTACTGTAAAGGTCGAGTCCCTCAGCCAGGCCCTGCAGTGCATGGCAACTGCAGCTGCCACTGAACGAGCACAAGAATCCCTGATGTCCAGGGCCATCTGGAGTGCTGTTTAGCAACAGCCTGGCCCTAATCACATACCTGCTTGACTGTGGTCTGAAGGTCTACGGGGAAATGAGGAAGCACCTCATCCAGAGAGCCCAAAAGGGCATGAGAGAAGTGTGTCATAATGATAACCAAGCTCGCCTGTCGAAGGCCGAACGAGGAAGCAGCATAGACCTTTCTGGCTGCATGGTCCAACTTTTTGGACTCTTTGTCCGGAGGTCTATCCATTTCTCCAGAGTTGCCCGAGTGCCGGAACACAGACTGTCACCAATCCCTCAGCCAGGGGATGCTGCGTAAACCCCGAGGGGGAGCCAATGGGAACCACATACTTGCAGGTCATATGAGCGAAAGGCACAGGGCAGGAGGCTGGATGCTGCCAAAGCTCCAAGGCCGGACCAACTATGGCCGCGGCCACTGGGTAGGTCTCAGACGGAGAATCCCCTTTCCTGAGGATATCAGTCAATGGGTATTCTGCCCATTTTTTGACGGGCTCCAAAGGAATCCCCATTGATTCGGAGATGAGACATAGGATGCCCATGAAGGACGCGAAACCCTCCAATGGCAGACTGATGCGAATGCAGGTCAGAATCCTCTGACCCAGAGTCTGGGTACAGCATCCGCTGAGGGCAGTCAGGAGCAAGGGTGACTGACAGCCTGCGCGGGAGACCCTGATTGGGTCGAGACTCTTTGGCGGGAGACCCTGAGGGAGGCTGCTTAGGTGGCAATGCCACCAAAAATAGGTGGAGAGGCCAGCGTCGGCCGAGTCAGGAGGGTCTTCACCGGCACCGCGGGCAGAGGGACAGTGTCAACTGGCTCCGGGGGAGTCTGAGTCAGCCTGGAGGGTGACAGCCAAGCGATGGCCAGAGTAGAAGCTTGGGGTCTACTTCGGACCAGTCAGCATGAGCTGCTGCCACATGAGATCCTCGTATCAATAATGCAACTTGAGTCAAAGTCTCTCCTCACCCAAGGAGGACGAGAACAAACGGCAGCGGCGCTACTTCTTGGAGCACAGTTTGTGAGACTTCCTCAGCCTGTCAGTTAAGGGGATCAGAAATCTAGAAGGACAACCATCGGGGGGACAGATATGGTTTCTCATAAGGAGCCGGGGAGACCAGCTGCTCCTCCAGATCGGGGATCATGACCACAGGTAGAGCCCCAGCAAGCTGGGTCTCGGTCGGTAGGATTGGAGTCCTAAATAAAGAATTGTCGTCCTCAGTTGACATCGGGTCGACGAGATCGATCATGATTGACCTGGTCAGTCATTCTGCAGATCTGAACCACAGCTGGCCTGGATAGGGGTACCGTGAAGCTAGAGGCTGAGGTTGCGATTTCACCAAAGTCAAGATGGGAGACTCCTGGGACTGAGGCAACTCTCTGTTCCAAGAGCGTCAACATTGTGAAGACTCTTCTCCCGGTCCTCTGTCCTTTTTATGGGACCAGGAGATGTGCCAACCAGACAGGCCCTCCCTTTTCGTAGGGAGAGACTGGCACATCTCTGAAGGATCTGGAGAGGGAAGTGCCCAATTTGAGTGGAACAAAAGCCAATAATGAAAAGGACTGCTTGGCGGCATGAGCTGCCTCCTCCTTGAAGGCTTTCATCTGCTCCAGTTAGTCCGCGGATCCCTCAGCCACAGAAACCACATTTTTTTTTTTTTTTTTATTTAAACTTTTGTTTACCAGTTAAACAATATGAGACAAGGCCCTTTTTCAAATGCGACCCGGGACCATAATCAAGTTAGTCAAGGTGTAATACACAAAAACATAGAATATAATATGATCACATAATACAATAATTACATACAATACTCTAACAATTACACAACACTAAACTTAAAAAAACATGACGGGCATCTTTAGATTCGACCGGAGGGTGCAGTTTTTCTGATCGTCCTAGCTGTAAACGTGCGAGGTGATCATCCAAAACATGTGGATGGAAGGGGCAACAAAGATCACAAGCCTGAGGGTCATGCGCATGGCCCAGGCAGTAGACACACGTGAATGCTGTTCAGTACGGGACATTTTCTGCCCACAAGGACACCGGCGGAACCCAGGAGAGGACTTGTCCTCCATAGCGGTCACGATCAAGAATTTACACAGAGAAACTTGAATGAGTTTTAATTTCAGTAAACTAGCCAAAGTATTAAGCACCAAGGCCTACTCAACGCGGAGCAGTAAGGAGGTGATATGAATCTTCCAAGCGGAAAGGAAGATCTGGCATCATGGGGCGAAGCAGAGGCATATACCACCCGGGTAGGTGGGAGGAGCCAGCTTTTAGACCTTCCAGCAAGATTTAAAGGGAAAGGGACATGCCAACAAGCATGGATAAGAACAACATATCCACATCCCTAGAAAGTACAACCCTCCGCTTGTGAAAAATAATAAAAGGAGGGTCTGCACCCAGAACCTGCAAATCAGAAATGCCTCTGGCAGGCATTATAGCCAAAAGAGGAAGCACAGCTCACAGGCAGCAGTATGTGCGAAGGGAGGTGAAGTGAGGTTTCTAGGACCAAATTAAAGTCCCACACCGGAATTGTACCTCGGAACGAGGGAGGGTGCATAAAGGAATACCTATAAGGAATCTTTGGGAAACCTCCATCTGGACCACTGTCTTACCCTCTGCAAGGGCAAGAAAAGCCAATGCAGCGGCAATGTGGACCTTAAAGAGCAGGTTCCTACTTCTCCCCCCAAACATATAATGACGCTTACCTAGCCTCAAATGGACTGCCATATAAATTTTAATTTACTGCTGCCAGTATTGATGGATGGGATCGTATTTTGCTCCATGGAGTCCACAGCTCAAATGCTTCCATGACCCTATTCAGGGACATACCCTCATGCTAGCATGTTTACGATGTCAGTAAAGGGACAGTGTGGGGGCGTGTTCCATAGGGTACAATAGGGGCATTTTTTTACCTGCTTTAGAGTTCCGATTATGACAATTCAAGGTCATTGCTCAACAAGGACACTGTAAAACGTTCCCATTTTTGTGAATAAGTGTACTGAGTAGATGGCTTTTTAAGCTACCAGGAGAACATCTGCCACTGCTGGGGAAACCCAAAGCTGGAGAGCTCCATGTACTCCGGAGCCAGGCATACAGGTACAGGGATCACAGACCTAGGTGCACTACAGCATCCTACTCCTCTTTCAAGTCCTGCTCGCAGGGGGAGCAGGATCAGAGGTTCCACCGCCAGTTGCTGGAGGAGTGGAAATCAAATCTGTCTGGGGGAGTAAGGTGCCACCAGAATTAGGGTGAGCAGTTCGGCCCACAGCTTGACCAGAACCCTATGTATTAAAGGGAATGGGGGGAAAAGCATATGGGTATGTTCATGGAAACAGAGTACCAACTTAGAGATTAACTTCTCCAGCCTGTAACTAGCACAACAAGGGGTTAGTAGCAAACATTTGTATATTGGATTGTTGTTGATACTGAGCAGAGATAAAGATAAAATGAAAATCCTAAAAAATCCTAGCAGAACAGTTTTTTTTGTTATTTACATGTAATATCCAAAAGGTGTCATGTATTCTAGGTTGAACTGTGACATTAAAACCTATGACATTTGTACTGTACTTACTCCTGCGAATAATTATTTGTAAATAAATCAGTGCTGAAATCCAAGGTGTCTTGTGTTTTTTTTTTGTTTTGTTTTATTTATTTATTTTTGTTTATAGCCCGATGGTGTTCACAGGGCTATTAATGTTTTGCAGCCAAACTCCCTGTGGCGTTTGACTGACTGTGTCCACAAGGCCAGGCATGGTTCTGATTTAGTTTGCAGCCGCTTGCTCTAAAATGAAAATTACGTACTACTGCAATTCTTGATCTTCTCTTGTATCTTCACCATTCATTACTGCTTGCAGAGCCGAGGCGCACGACTACTACAGGAGATTCCACCCCCCCCGAGCCGGGTTTGTGGCGCCCGCCCGAGAGCGACGCTACGCATCATACAGGGCAGTTAGTGTCAAGACTCCCTCCACCTCAGTTCTGGTAACTGGAGAGGCGAAAACAAAGGGTAAGGAAAAAAGGAGAGCGAGGCAAGAGAGCTGAGGAACAGAAAAAGGAAACGATATAAACTGAAAAAGGAATAAGCCGGTAGAGAACAGACAGAGAAGAGAGAATTCCTACCCTCAGGGACCACAGGCCTCCCTTCTGGGGTGACTCCAAGGGAGGAACAGATAGAGAAAGAGAAAAGGAGAAGAAGAAAGGGAAGAAAAAAAGGTATGCTGAGAGGGGAGAACACTGCCCATAGATACATTGGTTGAGAGGCTTATAAGCTCGGAACCAAAAACAAGGGAGCAAGAATCCCTCCTGATAGGACTGAGAGAAGGTTCAACTGAACCGCCTGTACAGATTGGACACAAGGGGCAGATTCTCTAACCTCCCATCATGTCAAGCCCCTACACTCTAGCTGAGAGCTCACAGACTGCCCGGGCAAAAATTTTTCGGAAAGAGAAAGCCCAACTAGGAAGGGGATTAAGCCCCTTTAGCACCCTGTTAAGTGCTAACATAGAAGTGTATGGGGAGGGGTTAAGCCCTATAGAAGGCAGCTTTGTATGAAAGGATAGAGTGGGAACTCAGACTCCCTGAAGGCAAGGCAAGAACAACCGCTTAAGTACAAAGAAGTGCCAGAAGCACCAGCCAGAATGAGCTGACAATAACAACACATGCCAGGGGTAATCTAAATTTTTTGAGGCCAAGCCAAAGGGACAGTCAAGCTGTGAACTGAGCAACACGGTTAAGGTGCCCAGAGGTCACCCCCTAGGGACAGTCAGAAAGAGTTCCCTCAGAATAGGTGAAAAAAGACCCTACTCGTTCCTCTTTACCTTGAGGAAAAAAAGATCCATTCAAGAAGAACGGAAAACAGAAAGATTTATTTATTTTTTTGGCATAAAGGCCAAAGGAAGGGAGAGGAACGAGACGGGAGGGGAAGACGCCACAGTAGGAGGCCACTGAGAGGAAGGTGGGCCGGTATCAGTAATGAATGGTGAAGATACAAGAGAAGATCAAGAATTACGGTAGGTACATAATTTTCATATCTCCCTGGCTAACCTCACCTTCTACTACCTGCTTGCAAGTACCAAGCTCTGGGAGAGAATAAGAAACCCCGAGGAGCAAGACCCCAGCCTTCCTGTTGGTGAGAAACAGAAGGGAAGACCCTGGGCTAATTGAGAGAGAAGCCTATGGGGAGAAGAGCTAGGAGGTGCCCCCAGGGATGGGGAGACGGAGGAAGCCCCGCAGAAGTCTCCCAGCTCTGGAGGAAAAGAGACGGTCCTCGAAAGCGGAGCTTAATCACCCCACGCCGGGCCAGGGTGACAACCTTGATAGACGAAGCCATGCCGTCTGTCTAATACAGATCGCTGTCCCTGCAAGCCTGGAAGCTACCTCACTGGCGTCATAAGATGCCCTTGCTTGGTCTTGCCAGCTCCAGGCCTATAGCAGAGAGGGCAATAGCTTGTCTGGTTTGCTCCACATCAGGCATTGATGCTAAGATTTGGGAAAGCATCGACCACAAATGCCTACCGTAGGCAGCATGATGAGCCTGATGAGATGCAATATAAGACATCGCACGAGAGGAAGAAAACACTCTTCGCCCCCACCGGTCAAATTGTAGAGAATCTGAGTCCGGTGGACGGTCGTGCGTCAGGCGGCAGCGTCCGGAGGGAGTCTCTAGGTATGCCAATCGCGAGGGTGGGTTGGGGAAGAGTACCTAGAGATTCCGATGGGGCACAATACCTTCTTCTGCAGTCTGCCGGGGCTGGAACAGGAGCGGCTCGTGACTGCCAGGAACGGATAGACGCCTCCTGGAAGGGAATAGGCCAGGATAGTACCACCAAATGCTGGGCACTGAATTCACCAAGGAATTCACGCATCTCCCATTCAGTATTGTCTCGCCTAATATATGAAATCTGAAAATACCTCACAATCCTCGAAAGGAATCGCTGATATTCAGTGAATTGTGCCATGCCATCTGGATCTCTTTCTTACTATATAGGGGTCAAGAAATATCGGACCTTAATTCGCCACGAGAATTCCTGCCAATATGGTGATATTCAGTGAAATCAGCATCAGAGGAGAGATAAGCAGTGGGTTCCTCTCCCCTCAGAGGAGGGAGGCGAGGATGATGGAGAGCTCGAGTGTCCAGAGGACTCCTGCGGTGGTGGGGATAGGCAAAAAACCCACTCCTTCATGTACCTAACATATGAGGGGAAGGCTGCCGCAGAACCTCTGAACGTCTCCCAGGATAACGGGCCCGTGGGACCGACATGGCCTGGGAGAGCAGGAGGGTGGCTGCAGAGGAATGGGAGAAGGGCACCTACGGCGAGGCAACTGTCCTCTGCTGGGGCTCTGGAATCCAGGGAACGGAGCCCGAGCTGGCAGGATCCCGGACAACAGACCAGGTACAAAACGGAACCCTGGGGATGTGAAGCCTGGAAGAGCCTAGAAGGGGATCCTCCCCTGCTGTGACGAACCTGGGACTGCATGGATCCAGAAGGGCAACCCACAGCAACGCCACCAGAGGGGTCCCTGGGGTCCAAGAGGAAAAGATGGGGCCCAGCGCTACGGCTCCTACCCGCACCCCGAGAGGTGGTAGGTACAGAGACGCCTGAACCCTGTCCCGACCCCTCAGACTCAGAATGCCCTCCTCCTTGACCCCAGCGACCCCCCCACCCGAGGGGGTGCAGCAGCAACAGGGTCGGCAGCTGCCACGGAACCCCTCAGGGGAGAGCCCCTCCCTCCACCCCCGCTCCATCACCCCCAAGGACTCTTCGGAGTCAGGGTCTCCTGTGGCACGAGGTGCAGGGCGCCCAGTGCACCTATTCCTCTGTCCTCGCTGCCGTCCTCCCCTGAGGCCCCCGAAGAGTCAGGGTGCCACGATGGGTCCATGTCTGAGTCATCATCCTCAGAGGAGGAAGAGATCAGCTGGACCACAATACTGGCAACCCCAGGGGTCTCCAGTGAAACGGCGCTGCAGATGGAGGACCAGGAGTGCCAAGATTATTGGTCTTTGAAATCAGAACAGCAGTCAAGGTACTTTTTTTGGGGGGCAGTTCAGTGAAATAAATAAATGAGCCAAATGATGGCAGTGGATACCAAGCACTGTGGTGTTAGAGTACATACACCACAATGAGTGCTTGGAGTGTCTGTACATATTCTACAGTTGTCTTGGTTGAGTACCTTGCTGTTGAATTGAAAGCTTTTGAGCAGCACCACCTGCCTTGTGCTAGCCCTCATTTGGAGAATCATATTGCTCACAATTTTTGCACCGATGGACCTTCTTGTGTATGGAGCTAACATAAAATTTTCTTAAGCAGAGCCCTCGGTTCAAAATTTTTTTTTTTTTTTTTTTTTTTTTTAAATGCTTTTCTGGTAAATTCCTGGGGTTGACCACCTGAACAGAAAATAAATTGCAATGAAGGCTTTGTGATGATGGTGGTGTTGCTGGTGGTGGTGGTGGTGGTTGAAGGGTTTGGCTGCACTGGTAATTGTAAGTAATGTTCATTATGGATGTTACCAGCATGATGGCTGAACGTTCATGGCTAAGCATACCTGGACATATATCATTTAAAATGCAGTCTTCGTCCAGGTGTGCTTGGTCAGAGATGCTTGGCCATCTTGAGCACCATGCTGCCTTGGCTTGTGGGGGAGGGGGTGGATTGTACCATTTGCTTTGGTTTTGTTGTTGAAATGGTCATTTTGATGCACTTGCCATCATGATGACAGACTGCTGCTGGGCAAGCACACCTGGATAAATTAATTTAAAAGCACAGCCTGCAAATTTTGGTTCTTTGTCCAGGTGTGTTTGCTCAGAGAAGCTTGGCCATCTTGTGCACCATGCAGCCTTTACTTGTGGGGAGAGGGTGGACTGGAGTGAGCAAGCAGAAACACAGCAGTTGTGTTGTATGGAGATGCAAATAGGTCTATGTCCAGAAAACCCTCATTTTCAAGGAGACTGGCCATAGCAGAGTCTAAGAATTCCCATTCATGGCAGAATGCACGGGACCAACTGATAGGATCTGTAAGTGCATTCATGGTACCAGGAAATACCACCACCAACAGGAATATATCGTGTTCCACTGCCCAGTGCCAAACTCATCGCCTCTCTGCAGAGAGTGTGCAAATGTACTCCACCCTGTGGTTTATGTAGTGCATATGAATATACTGTCTGTACGGATTAATAGCTGGTTCCCCGGAAGAAGGGTGGTGAAGGCCTGTGGGCCATGCAGAACAGCCCTCATCTGTGTGAAGAACCGTATTCAGAGGGCCACACTGACCCTGGGTTCTGAAGGGGCCCAGATGAGCACCCATCCCAAACCTGAAGCATCTGTGGTCATCATCGGGGGGTGGGCGACCGGAGAACGGGAATACCGTTTCTAGGTTGGAGCAGTCCAATCACCAGAGCAGGGAGCAATGGAGAGAAAGAGTCACTTTGTATCAGACACTCCAACTGGTCTGAATGCTTTGCCCACTGCACTCTGACGAGCCACTGAGGGATCCTCATATGGAGGCAAGAAAGCAGGACAGTCAGGATGGCAGCCACCATCAGGCCGATACGTACTCACTGGTGCAGACCAGCTGGGCCACCAGTGCCATGGCACATTCTGAGGGCAGAAACTCCCAACCCAGCCCCATGTCCAGAACAGCCACTATGTATTGCACCCTCTACCAGGGGGTAAGGACCGACTTCAGCTCACTAACCAGTATACCCAGCTGGTCCAACAATTGTCTAGTCCAAAACAGTGTGTAGACAATGACTTCTTGAAATGGGGCATTTAGCAGCCAGTCATCTGTGTAGATGAAGACACAAGGCGCTCCTTGTGGAGGGTAGCAGCCACCACGGCAAATATTTTGGTAAAGACACGCAGTGCAGAAAGCAAACCAAACAGCAAGACATGAAATTGGTAGTGTGGGCCCTGGAGCAGGAAACACACGTATTTTCTGTGAGACTTGCAGATCCAAACATGAAGGTATTTGTCCTTCACGTCCAATGCAGTCTGCCAATCTCCTTTCCGTACAATGACTGCAGGGAGACCATTCTGAACTTTTGTTTTCTATGAAAAGGTTCCATTCCTGAAGATCAAGTACTGGCTGCAGAGCCCCTGACCAAACTGGGACAACTCTGAAAAACTAATGTTCATACAAAATTCAGCTTATATGCTATATTTTTTCCTATAACTGTGGCCCTTATGTTTTTTACGACGAAGGACATTTGAATGAAAAACATGATCTCTGCCCTTTCTGCTCTGGTTGCTTGCCTACACCCAACACCACAGTTCTGTTTCTGGCATCACAATCTACTGCTGTAGAAGTTATGACGTCACAAATAGGGGATTATGATGTCAAGTGTAGACATGCAGCCACAGCAGATAATGTCTAGGGGATTGTGATCTCATTTTCATGCAACAGTCCTTGATAATAAAGAAAAAGTAGAAAGAGGTAAAGAAAATATACAAGAAATAAAGTGAATTGTGTCTAAAGCTCACATTTTTCAAAGTTTTCCGAATGGTGTGAGGGCTCTTTAAATCCCCCACCCATTTTGGAACCAGAAAGTACTGGGAACAATAGCCTTGGTTTATTTCTGACACAGGGACCAATTCAACAGCACTTATGGAGGAAGGTTTGAACTTCCTCCAGCAGGAGGGCACGATGTCACAGGGGATGTGTGTTGGGCAATTGAGGGGAGGGGGTCACTGTATGAACAGTAAGGAGTTCTACAGTGTGTCCTTATTGAGCCACCTCCAGTACCCACACCTCTGTAGTGATCTCCCTCCATTTTTGAAGAGGGAGATGCAGCCTGCCAACAAAACTTCCTGAGGCAGTGAAGCTGAAGGAAGGGGAGGGGAGTCGGAAGGCGCTGGGGACAGCAGGGATGCCTGTAATGGTTTGACCTTTTGTAAGTCTAGATGGGCACCTGGGAGCAAGCTGGCAACTTGGGAAGTGGTAGGTTGAGGTCTCTGGGAATTACGTCCAGGGCCCCTTGAATAGCCAAGGCTTGGACAGGCATAGGGCATGCAAAACGAGCCACAACCCCATCCCCGAAGTTTAGGGTTCAAAATATGCTGGGATCCAAGAGTCATTTTAGAGGGCTGTAGATCCCCCAACCATTTTCAACATCAGTGCCAAACAACTGTTTGCCTCGAAATGAAGCATTCATCACAGACTGTTGTACACCTGAGGCAAAACCAACCACTCACAGGACAACAGTGGCAGTGACTGCATACCACAGAGGCAGCTGCCCTGGTAGCAGCATCATATGCAGACTGTAGCAGACGCTTACCAGCCTCCTGGCCATGAGCAATAGTCTGCTATGCCAATATTGGGGGACTCTATTGGGAGGGTAGAACTGGGGGAGGGAGGGGAAAGGGAGGTAAGGAGCCTGCCCGGTGCCAAAGCTTGGAGGGACAGGAAATAAATCCTCAGGATCGTGGGAGCAGCGGCAAGGGGGAGGGAGCCAGATGTCATTATCCACCTAGGGATGAATGACCTGGCTGAGAATGGGATCAGAGCAGTGCAACAGGAATTTGTGGAGTTGGGGAGGGGCCTTAGACAAGTAGCACACGGTAACTTTCTTGGACGTGCTACTTGTCTATAGCATGGATGAGGCTAGGGCACTCCGCACCATGGGATTAAATGACTGGTTGAAAAGCTGGTGCAGAGCTCAGGGATTTGGCTTCACTGGGAACTAGGGCTCCACCTGGAGGGATGCAGGCCTATACAGGCATGATGGTCTGCTTCTATCCTGGAGAGGAACCAGGATCCTAGGTGATAGGTTTAAATGCCTCAGTGGCAGGCATTTAAACTAGCCAAGGGGGGAGGCACTGAAGAGGAGAAGGGAAATACTAGCGCCCCCCCCAAAAAAAATATCAGGGTAATTAGTGAGGTAAACACCAAAATAGAGCAGTCGATAGGGAGAAGGGTAGGGGTAAATGGAGAAAAAGACAAAGGCAGTAGGGACAGGGATGGGGCAAAAAGAAATAAAGCCATAAAAAAAATGGAGAGTAATGAGTACCAATGCCCGTAGTCTAGGTAAAAAGCTCCCTGAAATGGTGGCCTTGATGGAAGAGGGATGCCTGGATATTGTGGCAGTCACAGAAACCTGGTACACAGAGAACCATGACTGGGATGACAACATACCAGGTTACACAATCTACAGGAGGGACAGGGAGGGAAGAAGGAGAAGGAGTAGTTCTCTATGTAAGGGAAGGGATCAAAGCAACAGAACTAAAGGGTAAAACAGGGAGGAGAGGAGGCATTGTGGGTCACCCTGAAGACTGGAAATGGCTCCATAATCCGCACAGGGGTTGTATACAGACCCCCATCTCGGGAAGGAAATGATAGAAGGCATCCTTGGGATGGCAGAGAAAGGGGAGATATTGCTGATGGGGGACCTGAATATGCCAGATGTTGACTGGAGCACCTTTGCTGCAGCCACATCCAAGAGCAGGGCCATTCTCGATGCCCTACAGGGGGCATGCCTCAGACAGCTAATTTTGGAACCCACTCGGGAGAGAGCAATCTTAGACCTGGTACTCTCAAATGGGGATGGAGAGAGGACCTCTGATCTTGAAGTGGGTAGCCATCTGGGAACAAGCGACCACCAAACAGTGTGGTTCACGATAAGCTTAGCTGTAGAGTCAAGCCACACAAAAGTGAAGGTACTAGACTTCAGGAGGGCTGATTTTGTCAGAATGGGAGAGTGCCTCAGAAAAGCAATAGCAAACAGGCAAGAAGGTGGGGTGGAGCAACAATGGGGAAACATCAAAACCGCCATCACAGAGGCAACAAGTCTTTGTGTGAAGCAAATAAACAAATCAAAATGAAAGAAAGAAAAAAAACACTATGGTTCTCAAAAGAAGTGGCAGGGAAGGTAAGGGAAAAAAAGATATACTTCCTGAATGCTAAGGAAACACAGAAGGAGCAGGACAGAGAACTGTACCAGTTAAAGCAGAAGGAAGTGGGTAAGGTAGTCAGAATAGCAAAGGCCCAAACCAAGGAAAAGAGAGCCAACTCGGTTAAGAAGGGGGGGGTAAAACCTTTTATAGGTACATTAGGAAGCAAAGAAAGTCTAAGGCAGGGATACTGAGGCTGAACAAAGAGGAAGGTGGTTGGGCAGAGAGTGACAGTGAAAAAGCAGGGATACTGAACGAATACTTCTGCTCAGTATTCACAATGGAAAAGCAGGGGGGAAATACCTAATCGTCAATAGAAGCACTCTGGATAGGGGTGTTGATATTAGTCCTTTCACAGAAGAAAGGGTTCTGAAAGCACTCTTAAAACTGAAGGTGGATAAAGCAATTGGGCCTGATGGGAATTCACCCCAGGATTTTAAAAGAACTAAGGGAAGAACTAGTAACACCACTGACTACCCTTTTTAATAAATCATGGGAGATGGGGTGGTACCTAAGGACTGGAGGAGGGCAGACGTGATTCCCCTTCACAAAGGTGGGAGCAAGACAGAGGCAGGACACTACAGACCTGTCAGTTTGACCTCAGTGGTAGGGAAAATGATGGAATCACTTCTGAAGGAAAGAACTGTTGAGTACCTAGAGGCCAGTGGGGCAGGGACCCAAGGCAGCATGGATTCACAGCGGGAAGGTCATGTCAGACAAATCTAATTGATTTCTTTGACTGGGTGACCAAAGCAGTAGACCAGGGAGGGCTGTGGACATGGCCTACCTAGACTTTAGCAAGGCATCTGACACAGTCCGCACAAAAGATTAATAAACACATTAGCCAGCCTGGGAGTGGGTCCCTGGGGTGGTAGCTGGATAAAACACTGGTTGGACAACAGGACACAGCGGGTAATAGTAAATGGAGTCCACAGTGAAGAAACGGGGGGGTTACTAGTGGGGTACCGCAGGGTTCAGTACTGGAGCCAGTCCTTTTTAATGTCTTTGTATGCGACATTGCAGAGGGACTGGAAGGGAAAGTATGTCTCTTTGCAGATGACACAAAGATCTGCAACAGGATTGATACACAAGGCGGGTGGAAAGGATGAAAAAGGGACTTGGCAAGGTTGGAGGAATGGTCAAATGTATGGCAGCTTAGATTCAATGCAAAGAAGTGCAAAGTAATGCACCTGGGAAACAAAAACCCAGGGGAAGAGTGCACAATGGGGGGTGAGATACTGACAACAAAAATGGAAAGGGACCTGGGGGTAGTCATATCAGACAACCTAAAGGTGGGCCAGCAATGTGAGAAGGCAGTAAGGAGGGCTGGCGGGATACTGGGATGCATAGGGAGAGGCATCACCAGTAGAAAACAGGAAGTTGTTGGCCCTCTGTACAGACAGTTGGTAAGACCACATCTGGAGTACTGTGTACAGTTCTGGAGACCCCCATCTCCGCAAAGACAGACAGGGTGGAGGCTGTCCAGAGGAGGGCAACCAAAATGATGCAGGGTCTGCATCAGAAGACATATGAAGAAAGACTAAAGGAACTAAAGATGTATAGCCTCGAGGAAAGGAGGGAGAGGGGGGACATGATGGAAACTTTCAAATACCTCAAGGGAATCAACAAAGTCCATGAGGGTAGCATCTTTCAGAAAAAGATGTGCAAAAACAAGGGGGCACAATTTGAAGATAGAGGGACGGCTCAGAGGTAATGTGAGGAAGTATTTCTTCACAGAGAGGGTTGTGGATACATGGAACAGCCTTCCTGAGGAGGTCGTAGAGTCAAAAACAGTGGGGGAATTCAAGAATGCATGGGACAGACAAGACAATTCTAGTGGGGGGTAGGAGGAAGTAGGCTGTTGGTTAACTAGGATCTGCAGCTTATCCATTAAGTAGGGAAATTGGCAGACTAGGTGGGCCAAGTGGTCCTTATCTGCCGTCAAATTCTATGTTTCTATTTTTCTCCTGGATGGGGCCGGCCCAGTGGCGCCAAGGGCTGAGGCGCTGGACGCCACACCTCGCACCACACCAACAACCCAGGTTCAGGAGCAACCCTGGGTGTCAGTGGGTCGGCCAGGGGAGGAATGATTGCGCATCCCTAGGACTGCTCTCCTCCTCTGGGGAGGGTGGGGAGGAATTTCCATGCTCATGCTGGCTCCTAGCAGTTCCTCAGGGTTCAGATTCCCATGGACCTCTCAAGCTTTGCTCTCTAGGTCAGAGGAAATTGGAACCCCTCTGTGGCAGAACACACCGGTTGTGCATAGTTGCTCAGCTTTTCCTAGCATGATTAATTGGTTTTACCTCGTGAATCCTCAAATACTTCAGACTGGGCAAATCCCTTTACTCTCAACTTCTAGTTCAACAATGTTTTATTGCACCCACCATATTAGCTTTGACCAAAATTGCAGCATACTTATAAGTATCATAATGTGCAGATATCTGCACATTTTGTCACCTGATGGGACACACTACCATGCACCAGAGACCCAGAGTTGGATGGCCAGGACTGGGGAACTCACCCCATCATGGACAGGGTAGTGCGGTGTCAGAGTCCACTACCATAGCAAGCCCGTCGGTAGGCCGGGGAGCTTGCTCCTTGGTAGAGGTACTCTGTGTGCAAAGAGGTTAAGCACCACACTGCACTGGCAGGTGGGGGGTGGGACCAGAGAAATTGAGGAAGAAACGGGGGGGGGGGGGAATGGTAGTGGCCAGGGTGATGGTGCTGGTATTCTCTATCTCCAAGCCCCACCAGATTCCCATGACTATAAAAGAAGTGGGGTGTTTGTGCAGGGATGTTTCCAGGTCCGAAGTGGGCCACTGGGCAGGACCATGAACACCTGCCATACAGTATATTAAAACAGCCACACATCAAAGGTCCAGAAATGGATTTTGTGTGTGTATGTGCACTCACACTCACAAGTCAAAGCAGTACCTCTATTGCTGAATGCAGTGAACTTCTGAAATATACTATAGGATCACAACATCTCAAAAGGTTAATTTTAAACCAGGTGCTTGAGCAGGTCTAGTTCAAACCTGTGAAAGTTATACTTACCTGTGCAAGAGAGAGAGTCCACACCAGGCCCATGATACTCTACAATTGCACCCGTGCCACCCTTTACAGTAAGAATGTCAGCCACCTTTAGAATCACATCTTTAGAGGAGCTCCAGCCAGAGAGTTCCCCAGTTAACTTGACACCAATAACCTAAACAAAACCAAAACAGTTTTTAGAAGTTATCCATCACACATGACTAAGTGTGGCCAACAGGGCTGTCAAGATATAATGCACATGTTCGCCCTGAAGAAAAGGGGTCTGCTACATACTCGAAGGTACTGGCCAGACTGAACACAGGGAAAGATTGGATTTGGTGTCCTCCAGCGTGCCATAAGGACATGCCCTGAAGCTCGGGTGGTAAGTTCAGGGTTAGCATTACAAAATACTTCTTCCAGAGGGCGAGGAACGGAACAACTTCCGGCAGCGATTGTAGCTGTGAAGACAGTACAGGCCACCAGGACAACAGTATACTGTGTTCGCATGCCTGTCTCTTAACCCCTTCAGTACTGGACAGCTGAAAACATCAGTAAAGTGAGACAGAAATTCGGTCTCTATGCTTATCCAGTCTGGGGCACCTTCCCTTTCTTGCCCCTCCAGGTCCTCTACCCTATTTGGGCCACTGTGGCTCCACTGTTCCCTCTGGCAGGAGAGTTGGTGAGAAGCTGTCAACTCGTCACAGCTGATGTCAATAACACACCTTGTTTGACTGTCAGGAGATACAAAAGCACAGGGCCCCCCTTAGGAGCCGAATCTCATCTCCATAATGCACTCAGTCCCCAACTGCTCCCAGTGTCCCCAGTATTGGATACCAGAGCTCACATGGTAACTGGAGTCTCCCAGTCGACATCCAACACACCACTGCAGGGTTAGTATCTAAACTGTATATTTTTTTCTTTTAAACATCCTACTTACAGATATTCTGGTTATTTGATGAAGTTAGACAAGGACTACTCGTCTCGAGCAGACATCTTTAAATCTGTTTTAAAGTACATCTTGTTATTTGAAAAGAAATAGATTAAAGGTTACGTACCGTGTTTATAATTGTAATTACTAACTACTTATTCTTATATCCATTTACCAGTAGCATTTGATCATCTATCAACTTGTGCAGACTGTTACTTGAGCAAATAGAAAATTCCATGATATGTCTCTTATTTGTGATGCAAAAATAGAATTTTTGGTTATAAGGCCATGTTAAAGTAAATTAATGTTATCTCTCTATATTTCTATATCTATATATATTTGTACACATACATATACATATACATGTATGTGTGTGTAATGTTCTTATTTATGCTGAAATAAAAAAAATAAAAATAAAAAAAAATCATGTTGCCTGTTGAGCACAGACTAACTGTATGCTCCAGTCTCCCAACTGGCAGTCACCACACCACTGTGCCAACTTGGGGTACCTGTTGTGCAAAGACTGTTGTGTGCCAAGGCATGATAAATGTTGTGCTTTCACCAGAACCTTGGTGGAGACCAAAAACCTCCTTTCAGTCTGTCACCCAAGAAGAGATGGAATTCCAGCAAGCAAACACACACACACACACACACACACACACACACCCTACCCACCTTTGGACACTTGAGCTCCCATGGGATATCAGCCATGACATCAACGGCATCAGCCCCACCTACTCCAATGCAGACACCGCCAAGACCACCCCCATTAGGAGTGTGGGAGTCTGTACCAATCAGCATCACACCAGGGTAAGCATAGTTCTCCAAAATAATCTGCAACACAGAGCAGGAAATAAACAGGTTACTAACAAAATGCTAACACTTGAAGTTCAAAAAGGACCTCCTGTGACCCAAATGTTCAAGACAAGTCTCTGGTTTAGAGTTTTTGTTGAGACTCCAAGTAATCAATATTTTCAGTAAAACAATTCATATACAGAAAGTCTTAAGTATCTACTGTATACAAGGTTAAGACAGTTTGATTATTCAGCTTGGCAATGAAAAGCATATAACAGACCTATATTACTTTGTAGAATTCTGTTTTTATTGCATGTTTATGGTATGTTTTTCTAAGATGTGTGGTGACTCTGAATTAAAATAGAATTGTGGAAAAAAGCAGCAGTGAATCATACTACTTCTACCCTTCCTTCTATTTCACACAGTCTCTTTTTCTCCTGTCTTGTAATATCCACCCCCAAGTTTTGAGCCTGCTTTTCCATTTTTTTTTTCTATATGTGACTTTAAAGAAGCGCTCCTGTTAATATGGCCATCCCCAGGTTTCATCTGCAACTTCTTTTTTTTTTTTTAACCCTTGTATTTATACTCCTGTTCTCGCCTCCTCCCTCCACTCTCTCCGACGACCTCAGATCCTGGATCTCCCCGGACCCCTATCGTGATCTGCCCCTAGAGTGCTTCATCTACACTGACCCCGAGTGCGCCCCAGTTTACCCCCCGGGGAATGGGTTGGAGAGGGCTAGGGGGGATTCCCCCTTCAAGCATTTTTCTTGTGGATGGCACAGCGGGGTCTGTCCGACGGGTCCCGGAGATGATCCGTTGAAGCGTCTTCGCCTAGGAGGGAGCGAGGTGTTTTTCCTCCTTTCCTTCATCCCTCCCCTGATGTTGGAGTGCAATGAGAGGCTATGAGCTCAGAGGCACGCTGAGACGTCCCTCCTGCTCCGCCCCTCTGTCGATCGTCACCCAATCCGCTCGCTGCTTCTCCCCTAGCCGTGCTACCCACCCGGGCTTCCCAAGGTGGCAGCATTGCGGCGGGGCCTGCAGAACCCTCCCGGAGGAAGGAGAGCTGCTGTTGGGCTCTATCCTTCTCCACGGCCCGGCCCGTCGGCCAGGCTCATTCCTGAACCCGGGTCGCCGGTGTGATGCGAGGTGTGGCGTCCAGCGCCTCAACCCTCAGCGCCACCAGGCCGGCCTAACTTAATCTTTTTTGAAAACATAATTGTTTACGTTTCACATGAGTAAAGTGAACTAGAGTGCAACAGACACTGCCCCCCTGACCTTACAGGACATTATGGGTGTTCAAAAACTTCTGAAGATACTGATAAAACCTGGGGATATCCATATATGGGCTGCTTGGTTAATCATTTCAACTGCTAAAGCAAATTCAAAATGGAGAAAAAGAGCAACCGACAAGACAGGAGAAAAACAGCAATTTAAAGCAGAATAAAAAGGAACAGGTATAGCATATTATTCCATAAGATGCACAGCTGCTTAAAAAAAAAAAAAAAAAAAAAAGTAGGATTACCCTCAGATAGCTACCTGCCCCCCCTCAGCTATTAGGGTTCCACATGGAGTTGGGCCCAAAAGTGCAACCGTGGGGTATTTGGGGGCATTTCAGTGCATTTTCTCCCTCCCCATGCTTTACTCCACCCACCTCCCAACTAGGCACTGTGCTGTGTCCCAGAATGTCTCAGAGCACACAGGGACATCCTGTGGATTAGACAAGCTCCTTGACCCACCACGAGTCCTTGCTGTTGCGAAATCTGGTACCATCCCTCCCTAGCTGGAAGCACTGCCACATGGCAGTGCCACCCCAGCCCACAGCCACCGAATTCAGCTCCCAAAGTTTGCTCCCGAATCCTGGTCGCTGGCTTGGGAGGGTAATGGGATACTCACAAGGTAGTCAAGCAGCCAGAGTATTTTTTTTTTTTTGGCCTAATATGGTGCACTATTGGGACTATATAGAAGAGGTTTCGGAGGAAATAGTCAATTCAGTGCATCCCAGTATCATCCTCCGCCACCCCCACCCTCACCCCTCCCTCCAAAAAAATCCTCTACGGCAGAAGTTAAATGTTTGGCCTGAAAACCTGGTGCCCAGATCAACTTTAACTACTTTTAATCCACACACACACACACACACACACACACACACACACACACACACACACACACACCTGTACAAGTTTGGAAGAGGAGACCTCTTTCAGTTACTTTTCTTATCAGATTTTATCAGATTTCAATTAATCGATTCCCAACACAACAAAAAGCTGGGGGCAAGACATGAACAGGTACCATCTATGGCTTCATATCTGTTTCAGAAACTTAGATTATTCAGGGGACAGCACTTTAAGTGGGTAACAGACACAAACCTTAGTCAAGTCAGTCCTTGCAATAGAAGGATTTAGAGTTTTAAGAGACCAAGTTTGGGATAAACAAACAGGACGGTAAGGAATAGATAAAATGCCCAAGATACCATATAATTTGCTTAGTATCTTGGGCTACCACACACCACCCCCCGTCAGTCTAGTTTTCATACTACCAACTACAAATAAAATAAAACAGCATTTCCACTGATTCCGACAATCAATCCCCGAGGGTCCAGAGTTAAGAAAGCTTTGGAACACTGTTCAAATGGTTGCCTTCTGGTTTTAGCAGGTGTGTTGCAGTTCTTGTTTGTAGGCCTGTCTGAACAATTTCACTCGCACTCAGTTTACCTGATGGATGATTCCTGATCCAGGCTTCCAGAACCCTACTCCATATTTAGCTGCAGCTGTCGCCAGAAAGTTGTACACTTCTTCGTTTAACTCCTGTTAAGATGCAAGATCAGGAAGAATTAAGCACACAATCCCATTTTCCTCTTAGCTCAGAATTATCTAGCCACAGAGTTAATTTCAGGGCTGAAACAGCAATTCCATCTGAAGCAGGTTAACTTCTCCACACACCTTTGCTCTTGCCAGATCCTTTACTCCCCCGACCTGGGCTTCGATGAGGTGGTCATATGGATGGTGGAGGGCACCGCCACCTTCGGCAGGCCACTGCTGATAAACTGTAGCATGGCCATCTGAGCAGTGGCATCCTGCATGGCAACCCGGTCCGGGCGTAGGCGCAAGTACGTCTTGCCACGCACGATCTCCTGATTTACAGGGTCATCAAGGTGTCCATACACAATCTTCTCAGACAGGGTCAGAGGGCGGTCCAGCCTGGAAGAAATGGAGAAGATTACATTGTGTCACAGGGTTCTCAAGACTAATGAGGATAGAGCAGTGGGAAAAGCTGAAAGTGTAAAAAAAAAAAAAAAAAAGCACAAGAACGCTGCGCTAATTTGCTAGAGGGTGCAGAGAGATTTATCCATTGTAGGATGCCCAATGCATTGCACAAAAGATATTACACACTTGCAGTACATCTTTGCCTGAAGGAATAGAATTGGTTTTAAAGTGGCATCCCCAACCCCAACCCCAACTCTTCATTCCACAGCCACTAATCTGCATAATGTTCCACATGTTACGACAGCCTTGTGGAAAAAGACTGGTTTCAGGGCCTCAAAAATGTGAACTCCTTTCACTTCACATTCAAACTTCAATATTCACATCGAAGTTCAAGGAACATCTCTTTGCGAGTACTTCCTGTAGCACTCTTATGCTCAGTACATCACACCTGTATTGTACTTTTTTTTTTTCCCTCATTACCTCATCCCCCGGTCCTTACTGTAAAAAGAGCCTATGGGCCAGTTAGCTCACCCGATGAACAAACTAAATAAAACAGGTTTTATTTTTTTGACTCCCTAAGCTCTCACACCCCCCACCACCAAAACTGCTGCCCCGATTTTACTTTTGTTCAGCTTTTCCTCCCCAGCTATGTCGGTCAGGGATATACCCAGTTTCCAGGGATATACTCTCTTCTCTCCACGGCAGGAGTTCCAGCAGGAGGGCCACCCCCCCCCCCAAGGCAGTCCACTATATGGACTAGGATCCAGTCTCTGTGGGACTCATGGCCATCATCTATAGATGGACATGGGTTCTCTTCCCCAGTCTTCTCCTTGGTTCCTCTCTCCTCCCCTGGCATGGCTGTAGCCCATCAAGTGGTCTCCGCTGCACACAGCAACGTCCTGCAGAGGAAGCAAGCTTCCTCAGCCCACTGCAGGTATCTCTGCAGCACAGAGTCCAACTCCACCTGACTGCAGCGTACTACTGAGCAGCAGCTGCTACAGCCTGGCCTGCCTTCCCAGGAGGTAAACAGAGAAAAATGGACAATGACAAAAGAAAAGACCTACGGTTCATCCAGTCTGCCAGAGTTCCCTATTAAGCCCTGGACCTACTGCTCCTCTAGGGGCCTAGCCCTTGCCATCCTCCCTCTCTCCAGTTCTCGTCCCCGAGTGTGCCATCCTAAGCAACCACGACACCCTTCACTCTGTCCCAACCATGCCTGAAACCACTAACAGTGTTTGCATCCACCACCTTGGCTGGCAGATTGTTCCATGGCTCCGCCACACCTTCAGTAAAATTAGTACTTTCTCATGCCCCTCCTGAACCTCCCACCCGTTAGTTTCCACTCATTTCCACATGGCCAAGAGTTAGTATTCAATCAAAATAGTTCCCCTCAGTTCACCTTGTTAATTCCTTGTAGGAACTTGAAGGTCTCCATCATATCTCCTCTCTCCCTTCTGGTCTCCAGCGAGTCCATGTTCAGTGCCTAGAGGTGCTCCTCATAGGACCTGCCCTGTTGGCCCCAAATCATTTTGTTTCTCTGTGCTGCACTGTATCCAGCTATCCCTATCCTTCCTTAGGTGAGGTCTCCAGAACTAGGCGCAGTACTCCTGGTGAGACCTCACCAGGGATTTATACAGGGGAAGGATTACCTCCTACTTGCCTTGCTACACTGACTAGATTGCTTTAGGGAGTCTCATTCCTCAGCCATAGTACTAAGTTTCACCCCTCCCATACAGTACCCGGTCTTGGAGTTCTTGTTCCCTAGGCGCATTACCTTGCACTTTTTGGCACTGAATTTCAACTGTCAAACCCCTGACCACCCAGCTAGCTTTTGTAGGTCTCTCTGCATTTCCCTTATTCCCTTGTCACTAGCCACCTTCACACAGAGCTTCATGTCATCTGCGAAGAGACACAAGCTGCCCCAAATTCCGTCACTGATGAACTTGTTAACCAGACCAAGGACTGATCCCTGTGGAACTACAATCATTATCTCCCTCTTTTTTGATTTAACCCCATTGACCAAAACCCTCTACTGCCTGCCTTCAGCCAGTTACCTACCCAGACTAGGACTTCAGCAGCACTCAAATCCTCCATCTTCTTCAGCAAGCATTTGTGCAGTACTGTGTCAAGCCTTTCTGAAGTCAAAGCAGAGCAAATCCGCAGTGTGACCCCTATCTAATTCCCTCATTATCCAGCAAAAAAAAAAAAAACCACCAAGGGAAAACTATAAAAAACAAAACACAAAAAACATACTATCAGGTTAGTCAGACAAAATTTCCTTACCATGAATTCATGTTTACTATTCTGGAGACCACTGTTCAAGTGGCCCATGAGGTTCTCTTTGACCAGTAACTATCAGCTTGCCTACAGTAGAAGCAAGATTGACAGGTCTGTAGTCCCCTGCTTGTTTCTCATCCCCCCCCCCCCCAAATACAGAGTTTGTTCACAAACTCTGGTCATCTGCACCTGGGCCATATTGCCTGTTTAAAAAGACGCTGGACTTTTTGTGAGCAGTGTGGCTAACCATACAGATTACTTCTGTTTGTGACCAGAGTCAGCCTCAGGGACGGTGGGCAGCACCTGCCGCTACACTACTACCTCCTGGTGGCCATGGACAGGTAGTAGTGTGGACAGAAAAATCAGGGATCTACAGAAAACGGGGACTATGCCATCAGCGTTACATGGGATGTCTGACAGAGCACAACAGGATATTGCAACGAGTCCTGTACTGTGAAGGATGGTGTGCACTGTGCGAGACTGGTTAAAGACCACATGATAATGGGGTGGAAGGGACAGAGGGGGGTAAGAGAAAAATGGATGAAGCCCAGGAGGAGGAGGCTACACTCCCTCTACCCATTTTCAGCAACCAGACTTCTGAATGGACCCCACTCTGCCAGTACACTCTGGTCCATTCTGATGCCAGTCTGGTTGATCCTGCCCAGAAGGAAAGTCCAGGAAGGAAAACTGAATAGGGTCAGCAGAAGGTATCTAGTAGCAAGAGCTATCCACTTCAGAGGTGCAACAGGGGCTTGGGGGCAGGCCAAAGGAATGACAAGTTCCACAAGGAAGAGGGATAAATAAGAAGTACAAAGTCCCAGGGTCAGTCCCCTACCAATGCTCTCTTCTTCCCTAGGTGGATAATCCAAACCAAGTCACAACAATGTGCAACACTCTGTGGGCCTGCCAGCTGATGTAGCACAGGTACACTGTGTTCCAGTGTTAAACATTTTTAATTCCTGATTTACAGCGTGTATATCTGCAAGGCTCAAGCTGTGTTACTTTATTTATTTATTTGGTTTTTGTTTACCGGGTAAGTACACTAGACAACAATGTTGCCTATATTCAGGCACGACCCGGGAGAGTACAGACAGGGGAGACCAGAGTCAACATTAAAGAGTATTTCATGACGCAGCATGAGGTGAGAACAAACATTTGAACAGTATACAGCCAGGTACAGTCATTATCAGTAACGACAAAGAGAAACAGATAACATTACATTATTTTCATCTGATGATCCATCAATGACTAAATTGAAACGACAAACAGCAAACAAAACTTAAATGAAGTAGCATTATAACAGGATTTCTGCTGGATATGGGAAACTTTCAGATTTTGGAGACCAGTAGGAAATCAGTAAGTGCCATAGGGAGGAGAAAATGCTAGGAGAGAAGCTCAAGTTACAGCATAAGAGCAGCAGTCGGATTCTAATAGGTGTGCCCGAAGACTCAGTTTAAAGGCCTTGTGGGATTTGGAGAGTTTGATGTGGGAGGGAATGGAGTTCCAGAAGCGGGGGTCAGATATGGCAAAGGATCGTTCCTCTTTTGTGTGAGATATCTGGGAATTTCAAGTTGGGTTTGAGCAGATGCCCTGAGGAGGTATGCTTGGGAGGGCTGAGTTAATAGTTCGGCAAGGTATTTAGGGACCCGCTCTGATCATATTATCAATTGTACAGCCTGCAGAATAGTGTCTGAGCAGTCTGGGGAGAGCCAATTAATTTCGAGTAGAGCAGGCAATGATGGGCAAGTTGTGAGCGGAGAGAGCAAATCTGCATATACTGTTATAGCACTGGCTCCATTTCTGGAGCGCCCTTGCTGAGCTTTAAGGTAAACCTGAGAGCAATAGGTTAGAGCAGGGAGGAGAAATCCTTGTGCAATAGCAAGCCGGGCAGCATCATTGAGGAGGACCTAATTTTAAAGGTAAGACCAAGTTTTGAGTAAACTGTCTTACATGTAGCCGCAATGTGGAGGTTAAAGTCAAGAGATGGGCGAGAGTGACTCCTAGATACCTGAAGGAGGTAACGAATTCAAGAGGGAGTCATCTAGAGAATGTATCATAATAAGTCTGGAGTAAGAGATCTGATTCTTGACTGGGGCCAAAAGCATAGTTACAGTTTTCTTAGCATTCATTAGGAGCCTGTTCTGTAGTAATCCACTCCTGCAAGCAGTTGAAGTCTGCTTGAAGATGTGCTCTTACTGATAAGGGATCTTTACCACTGGAGAGAAGCACCATGTCATCGGGATAAAGGATTAACGAGGAGGAGCAGGGAAGGGAGGGCAAGTTGTTAATGAAAAGGGAGAAAAGTAGTGGGCCAAGAACAGATCCTTGGGGGACTCCAACAGAGGTTGGGGAAAGATTTGAGACAGCGGATTCAATTTGGACAAATTGCAACCTCCCTGAGAGGTAGCTATCGAACCAGGAGATGGACGACAGGTCAAAGCCAAGGCGGGACAGTTTGGAAAGTAGCAGAGAGTTATTCACAAGGTCAAATGCCTTTGTGAGATCGATAAATATAGCGCCAGTGAGCAGGCTTTTATCCATCGCTGTAAGGACTGCATTTGTCAGCTGAAGTAGAGCAGTTGTGGTGCTGTGTCCTGTTCAGAATCCGTGCTGGGTAGGGGATATAAGGTTGTTAAGGTGCAGGTAATTTGTGACCAGAGTAGCGATGGCCTTCTCGAAGTTTGTTTTAGGGTAGAAGAATGGCAATTGGTCTATAGTTTGACATATTTTTGGTATCCCTTTTTGTGAACAGGACAACCGAAGCGGTTTTCCACAATGTTGGTTACCGCTTGGGTAATTATGGAAAGATTAAAGATTCTTGCAATAGGAACTGCAGGGCAGGGGCTGCCTGCTTCAAGAAGCTTGGCAGTAGCCCATCCGGGCCAGCAGATCCATAGGTGGATACTGATTTGAGGAGATGCAGCACTTCGGTGGAGGAGACTAATGTGAGACGAAAAGGGGTTTCATGCGAAAGTTGCACCTCAGGAGGAGGTGAAAGGTTGGTTGAATTTCAATGTATTGGAGAGATCCGAGAATTGCGCATTAAGAGCATTAGCAATAGTAGGCAACTTTGTTACAGTTTATGCCATTCAGTGTCATGTCGGTACGGCCGCCTTTGGGCCTTTGCCCAATGAAATTTTTGATGTGGTTCCAAAACCCCTGGTATCACCCGCTGAAGATTGGAGAAGCTTAAGGCAGTAGCTCCTTAGCCTTCCAATATCTTTTTGCAGGCATTTCTCAGTTGTTTATAGTTAACCCAGTCTTCTGATTGTTGGGACTTCTTTGCCAAGGTCCAGGCCTTGTCTCTTTATCATGGCTCGAAGGAGGTCTTTAAGCCATTTATTAGGGGAGCCCCTAAGACGCCTTTTTTTCAGAGGGATGTGCAGATCCTGAAGGGCCAGAAGCTGAGACATCAGGTATTCAAGTGCTGTGTTTACATCATCAGTGTGATAGATGGGAGACCAGTCTATATTAATATCCTCGAGAAGTGCAGTTCGGTTTAGTTTGGCAAAATCCCGAAATTGAATGATTCTTGGGGGGGGTTTAAGGTAGTGGCCATTCCAGATACAGAACGTAGGCAGGTGATCACTAATAGAATCCGAAAAGGTCCCTGCAGCAATTATTTTATTTGCTCTATTTGTAGCCATCCAGTCCAGGAGAGATTGGTGCTCCGAGTTGGCAGAGATGCGTGTAGAGCTAGAGATAAGTTGAGCGAGGTTAAGTCGGGCAAGAGCTTCAGTATATGTACCGGCGTGACTCCTTGATAGGTCTAGGTTGAAGTCTCCCATAAGTATGACTTCAGATCTACCGTTTAGAGTGGCCAGATAATCCAAGAGCCCATTTAAGCCAGGGAGAGCCCCCTTTGGAGGATTGTAGGCACAGATCAGATTTAGCCTTTTATCACCACCTAGTTGTAGAACTGTATGCAGAGCTTCACAGTGATTTGTTATCCAAGACTGGAGTACAGAGACATTGAGATGCTCTTTATGATAAAGGGCAACTCCTCCACCCTTTTGTTTGGTGGGGCGATCGAATCTGGACAAGCTGTAGCCAGGTATTTTGTACATGGAATCAGGCATCTGTGGCCTGAGCCATGTTTCAGTTAGTCCAAGTATGTCCGGACAGTACAGGGCTATCCAGGCTTCAAGTTCAGGAAAGTTTGCTGGTAAACTTCTGATATTCAAGTGGGCAATTTTCATGCCCTTAGTGGAAAACCAAGAGGAGTCATCCATGGACCTGGCATTCCAATGGGGGCCAGGGTTAGATTCTATGTCTCCTGACAAGCATAAGCGACAGAAGCATCACCCAAACTTTTGTAGAATCTGTAATTGCGCTTTGAGGTATTTGGGCATGCTAGGGGGATAGAGAAGGAAATGCCCCAATTTGGAAGGATGAGTTATATGGAGGTACAGGTTAGGAGAAGGAGCAAGGTTCTAGTTGGTATAAGGCTGGAGAATACAAAGGAGAATTCTTCATGGCAGTGGGACCCAGGGTATCCAGCTGGTATGTTACATGAGAGATAGGAGAGGACGATAATGGTGGGTAGTAATCCTGATACCACCAGAAGTGACCTTGGGCATGCAAGAGAGAACATTATGTATGCCTTGTATGAAACCTCTGTAAATCAGAAGTAGATTGCCCCTTATAAGAGAAGAATATAAGTGACAAATGGTGACTTAAGAGCAGGGTGAGCCTATAGTGAAGAGCAGTTTGAGTGAGACCCTTAGTGGCCAGAGGTTGGCAGTCAATTATACAAGTTATTTACAAAGAGGCAGGTATTCCAATAGAGTGCAGTTTATGAGGAGTGGACAGGAGCAGGGGGAATTTGAAAAGGTGAGGGGAAAAGATAAAACTGGGATACCCTCAGTCCGAGTTACTTTTCCATACAAAATAAGTGTAGAACAGAGGCAAACAGAGAATAGGCAAGAGTGAGTGGAGGGAGAAAAGAAAGGACTGCCTCGCTGGTTTGAATTAGGACTGATGCAGCAAGGGGGAGGGGTAGGACTGCCCTCCAAGCGAGTTTATAGGTTGGAACAAAACTGGGTGGGATTACCAGTATAATTAATGGTGGGGGGGGGCGAAAATTTCAAGCCTGCAAGCAGCTGCTGTGTTAGAGGATATGCTAAAATTAATTAAAACAGCAGCTGCAGTGTAGCAGAATCAGCAAAAGTTAAATCAAGGTAGGCAGGCTAGAGTGTATCGTAGGCACAGTCTTGAGAGTCAAAATACATTAATTTCCTTGGGATTAAAGTGGCTGCAGCAGCAAGTACTACAGCGCCAGGGAGCCGAGCAGAAAAAAGGCGCCAAGGTTTAAAACTGAGCGCAGTCTTGAGATCGCGTACCTTCCTGCTGCCAGCCTTGTATCTTCGGGGAAACCGAGGGGAGCCGGGGAGGGCTTTTCAACAAACCGTAGCCCTCTCGACCCTTCCTGCTGCCAGCCTTGTAGCCTCGGGGAACCGAGGGGAGCTGGGGAGGGCTTTTCAACAGTTTCATTTTACCTCTGCCAAATGCAAGTGTTTTTTTTGGCTGTATTTAGAAGTCATTGCAAGTCTTTTTAGGTGTTTTCTTACTGTACTTTAAGGTCCTCTTGTCCTGATTTCCTATGTTCTGCCATTGTGCTTCTCTCTCTGTATGCTCAAATGTTCACCTTCCTGGCCTCTCCATTCTGCGCATGCACAGTATGTCCCGACTGTTCCCCCACTGCTTCATTGTCCTGCTTCCCACGGTTCGCCTTGAGCCCTGTGTGTACTGATTTTAGCATATTTGTCGCCTCCCTTTGCAGTCTAACCTGGTGTCCCCTTTATCCACAGGCATCCTCTCTAACAGCTCCCACTCTGAAACGGAGATCAGCAAGCAACACTCTGCCTGCCAGCTGCTGCAGCACAGGTACACTGTGCTCCTGTGTTAGCCCGTTGGCGTGGTGCACTGCCCACCCTCGTCTGCCCCTCAATTTATACATCATTAGGTATTATGTGACCATGTCAAGTGACTCATCTAGCCAGACACCATCTCCACACTTTCAATGCTGTCTGTTATACCCTACAGCCACTAGGAGTCAGTAGAGTCTCCCATACACCAGATAAAGATAGCACCTGTGCTGCCTTTACAGCTATCTTTTTACTTATTCTGCTTGCTTCAGTCAAGCCCTAGCAGTATAAATACACCTTTCCCTCTCTGGGTCTCGAACCCCCGACCTTTTAATCTAAAGGTGAGAACTCTAACCACTATACCATTGCAGTGGGCATAATTTCTCAGTTGTTTTTGTTGTATTAGAAGTGGTCATTATTGCAAACGATGGTACCTCCTACGCCGCCCCCCCCCCCACTTCACCGTTCCTTCTACTATCCAATCCTAGTACCATTCGGCCTGCAGACAATTACCCCTTTGCCAAGTCTTCTTTACTACCCAATATTTCAGCCCCCACACTTCAAGGATGGGAAGACTTTGCTCTCTGGCACCTTTTAGATCTCAGACCACCCCTCCCAGAATGCTCCCAAGATTCGTTCTATCATGCCTATTTATCCTGTGGGCAACCCTGCCCCTAACAGAGAATGGGGTATCTCAGCATACTAAAAAAAAAAAAAAAAAAAGGTGGTAATGCAGTCTAGCAACCACTATGTCCTTAACAATGGTAACTTTACACACACAGACTTTAACAAGAACTCCTGCCTTCAAAATCGGCTGATTGAGGCCAACCAATTAAACTAACCAACATATAACCATCCTTCCAAGCGGATCCTTATGCACTGCTACACTCGGGTTAGTAAAACCAGTAAGAAAAGAAGCATCATCCCTCAAATCATTAAAGGCCCAAATCTTAAGAATCACCTTGCTACTTTCATTGCTGTCAGGAAACATTCCTCCAAACCTGGGACCCTTGGTCCAACCACTACATCACTCTCCCAAGAAAAGTGAGCTCAAAACTGCATCCATTAATGTTTGCAGCCTCCTATCAAAATCTGATACTTTCCAAACAAGGGTTAGGCAACACAGGCCTTTCGTCCTCTCTGTGGTAGAAACTTGGCTTACACCAAAGATTGCCGACTCAGAGGTGGCTATAGATGGATACACCCCTATTCAGGTAGGATAGGCTTAGTAAGAGAGGGTGGTTGCACCATTTATCTAAAGGACACCCTCCAAGGACTCACTACTCCATTTCCAAAATTAGGGGGTTAACGTCCAGGCTCTAGCTGTTAAAATCTTACTTGGGGTGCATAACTCCCTCACGGTGGTATCAATCTACATCCCACCCAATGATCAGCACACCGGTGTTCAAGGGGTTGTTGACTACAACAGTCTCCACAGCCATGCCGAAATTATTGTAACCGGCGACTTCAGTGTTAACTGGCTTTCACCTGCAACAGAACCCATTAAGGATGCCATCTCTTCCATCAATATAATGCAAATGAGACTCCTACTACTAGAGTCAACTATCGTACTGGCACAAGTACTCTGCTAGACTGGTTTCTCACAAACCAGCCGGGGAGAATTCAGAAAACCGTGGTAGTTGTGGACACGCTTAGTGACCATTCACCCATCATCTGCCACTGAACCTACAAATTCTCTAAACTCCCTGCCAAAACTATAACTGGGAGATTACTAAAAAAAGGCCATCCTGAACAGTTATTGTTCCTTTGGGAACAAGACTGGTCTGCTATCTATAACTCAGACAATGTAGACCAAACCTTGGGCCACTTTGTTGAGGTGTTTAATGGAGCCTGTGATATACATGCACCAGTTAGGAAAAAGATCAATGGGGTCTAATCCCTGGATAACTCCCCTTCCCTCCTTAAACTCCTGGGAGAAAGGGACAAACTCTGGTACACTATTAGGCGAAGGCCACTGGGAAACAGGATGACATACAGCAGTATAAACAAGCCAGGTATGCCTATACACGAGCCACTCGTTTGGCAAAAAGCAACCATTTTAAAGAGCAGCTGATCAACTCTTGGGATGATGGGAGAAAATTCGGGGACAATCTAAAGGAACTTCTAGGGAAAAAATGACAAAGCTTCGCTAGCTATGATTGATTTAAATGGGACAATTAACCAAGATCCAAAAGACACTGCAGAAACCTTTAATGAGGCCTTCACTGACCTCAGCAGTGTGCTACCACCTAAATTCCTTAAGAAGGACTCAAGACCCTGTCCTAATGTTATCGTGGGAAATCCACATCAAAGTTCCCCCCCCTTTTTTTTTTAAACTTCAGAGCCATTTCCATGAATGATGCCAAAAAGTACCTTTTGAAGTTCCCAGGAAGTCCAGAACTAGTGGTGACACGCTTGACCTTAAACTTATTGCCCTCACCATAGAGGTCATTCTAGCCCCACTCACTCACATTCTGCCCAAATCCCACAGAGGTGGAAATGTGCATTAGTCACTTCTGTTCATAAAAATGGGGACAGAACTCTGCATACAAACTACTGTCTCATCTCCATTCTTCCCCTCTATCCAAGGCTCTTGAACAAATAGTTTCAGATTAACTTGTAGTTTCAGATTAACTTGTAGAATACCTTGAAAAAAACACCAGATACAGTGCCCCTAACAGCACAGGTTCCATAAAAGGCATAGTACCACCACAACGCTCGTTGAATTCACTAGCTTTATTCACAAGGCTACTAATCAGGGTCAAGTAGTAGGGGCTGCCTTTATTGGCCTGACCAAAGCTTTTGATACTGTTAATCATTCGCTACTTTTGGAAGAACTGTCCCTAGCTGGCCCCCCCAGTAAAATAGTGGACTGGTCCGGAGTTACCTCACGAACCGTATGCAGCAGGTCAAAAATCAATGGGACACTCAGACTGTCGTAAAGTTATAATTGGTGTCCCGCAAGGCTCAATTCTAGGCCTGCTTCTTTTCAGTATATTTCTCAATCGCCTACCCCTTGTCTGTCCAGATAAGAGTCTTGCTTTAAGCAGATGATACAGTAATCTTCACCTGAAACACTGACCCAGGGGCCCTACAGAAACAACTTCAGCTCAACTTCTCCAGTATTGAGGAATGGTTTCTGAAGCAAAAATTGCTCATGAACTGTTAAAAATGTTATGACCTTTACTAACCCACATAACAAAACTTTCTAACTCTCAATTCTAAATAAACAAAACACATTGGAGCAGGTTTACACCTTCAAGTACCTTTCATATGCTAAGCATGTGGAAGAGGTTGCCAAGGCTGTCAACATAAAAATTGGCCCGATACATAGACAAACATTGTATACCAACAGTGGCATTGCAGACTATTATGGGTAGTGTGATTATCCCCGTAATTGACTATGGGCCAACTATATATGGGGCTGCATCAGACAACCCTCAAAAGGGCCAAAATAGCATTAAACAAGGCCTGCAGGCTCGTAACTGGAGCCCAACGTCTCCTACACACTTGTGAACTATATAGGCAAGCAAGCTGGCATGACCTAATGAGGAGGCTGAAGTATCAGACCTGCTTGTTTGCCAAAAAGACCTCATTGGTGCTTACTCCTCCATCTATTCAAAACCTTCTCTGCAATGCAACTAACTCTCACTGTACCCATGGATCAGACAAACAGATCTTCAAAGTCCCTTTCTGCTGGACAACACAGGGGCAAACATTGTTTGTATATTGTGCTCCTCTATGGTTAAACACCATATGTGGGGACTTTCTGTACGAGCTTATGATTGGTCCCTTCAAACATTCATTGTGGGAACACCTATTAGCACTTGGGGTCTGCTACTGCCCTACCTAAGCTCAGTAATGAAGTGTTCTAATCTCTATGCCCCTGACCTGCTATTTTTGTTCCCCTCTCCTCCTGTGTTGGCTCCTGCTTCACTTTACTTTGGCTCTGTCCCTCATCGTATACCCTCCCCATTCCATTTCCCATACCCATACCCTTAACACTACTCTTGCCTTGGGGTAGGTGCCCATCCGTCCCCCCTCCGTCTTACCATTTCTACTCTCACCCCTCTACTTTCACCCTTTTTCTCCTCTTCATTATACTCGGTATGTTCTTCAAGTAAGGTATGTCTCATAACTACCAGTTACTCCACATAGGAGAAATTGTATCTTGTTTAACCTCTGTTTGTGGCACTTGTTTATGGTCCACACACAAGACTTCTGTAATCTAATGTATTTCTATACACTTGCTCAGTGTTTGTTGTATTTTCAAATGTTTGTATTAGTAATTTTGCTGCAGAACCTTTGAAAGAGAGCCTGTCTCATAAGTGTATCCTAGTATCCGAAACAGAAATAAATAAAATACAGTACAAATCCTTGTATGAGACTGCACAAAGAAAGCATGTCAAAATGCCCAACCAAGTACAGTAGAACAGATTAAAAGGCACCACTAAGAATGACACAGGATGGTTACGGTAACAAGAAAAGCTCAGTTTGGAAGCCAGCTGACTGGTGCAATAGCACATCTGCCACCTGGGAGAGTGAGGTCCAAAATACATTAGTTACTAAAAGCCCCACATTCGAATGCGTGAGGCCGGTCAGTCCCAATTTGCACTGTGTGCACAAAAACACTGTACTGTTCACCGCAGTACAGCAGACAGTATCAGACCATTTCTGCTGACATTTTCTTCCCCCCTCCATGTAGCTTTTTCTCCCGGAGTCAGGCAGGCAGGTGGCTGCTCAGCCAAGTCCCCACTCCCCACCACTGGCCCCAGTTTCCCTTGGTCCTGGGGCTTAAGTACCCTGCAGAGTTCCCCAACAGCAGGGTCAGAGTGGAACGACCATCTCCCAATGTACAAATCCAGAACTGTCCGGAATGAAGTGGCAGCACAGGCCGAGGGAGAGAAGCAGGATTAATTAAGCTCACCATGCTCCATTTCTGATTTCACCCCATTCCCTGGTCCTCACCCCAGCAACCTGAGGTTGTTCCTGGACCCAGGTCACCAGCATGGTGGGATATTCTATAGCCTGCAGTGTGCTGTTTTCCAGGGGCCAAATACAGTCCTCAAAGATCAGCACTTAAAAAAAAAAAAAAAAAGGCATGTACTGAATCTCCTACTGCTGCAGTCCTCTGATGTCAACTGAAGGGGATCCTGGGATCTTTAGTTACAGAAAACGTCAGCTTGCAAGTCAGCAGAAACAGTCCGATACAATACTACACTGCAATGAACAGTAAGCAAAAACAAATGGTTTTGCACACAAAGAGCAAACTGGGACCAGCCCCACACACGTCCACCTCTACCCCACCACAACCTGACTGATCCAATGCCCAATGCGGCCTGTCAAGGAATTTAAAAAACTTGTCCTCCCCAAACTGCCTGACCGGTCCAGTGCTAAATCCAGCCCATTAGAAAATTAAAAAAAAAAAAAAAAAAAAACAGCCACTCCAACACCCTGACTGGTGCCCCAACCCCACCTGGCAGGGATTAAAAAAAAAAAAAAAAAGTACAGACACACACACACACACACCACATATATATGTATACAATCACACCCACACCCACCGCCATCTTAGCAGTCCAGTGCCCAACATGGCCATCAGGGAATACAAAAAAAAAAAAAGAGTCTATCCCCTTCCACTCAACAATCTGACTAATGCAAAGCCCAAACCTGCATGTCAGGGAATTAAAAAATAAATCTGTCTCCCTACCCAACTGCCGGACCGGTCTGATCCCAATATGGTTCATCATGAAATACACATCTGGAAACATCTGCGCCCCACCCCACTGACCGGTCCAGTACTTAACCTGGCCGACTGGGTGGGGTGGGGAAAAACAGACCAAACTCCCCCACCATCTGATGGGTCCAGTGTCCAACCCAGGCCATCTGAGAAGAAGAAAAAAAAAGAGGAAAATGGTGATATGGTGGGGGCTTAAGTGAGTTTGGTGTTTGGGAAGAAACTAACTGCCTGAGGCAGTATAGGCTGCGGTTTAGGGTACTGAGCTGCAAACCTGGATACCTGGGTTTGAATCCCACAACCCACTTGCATAGTGTGTGACCCTGAGCAAATCACTTAACTTCCCTGTGCTCCCAGGTCACACCTGGTAACAAGCTTCAGCTCAGTTTGCATTTCCTGTTTAAACAATTCACCTTTCCCCTTCCCTGGTGTTGGGTAGACTTGAACCACTGTGTATAGTGTAGGAAGTATTACTAAAAAGCAATGCCACTGTATACAAACATAAATCAGTAAAACTGACGATGGATGTGGTCCTCGTAACTACAATTAAAGCTTGCTACAAAATTAAAGATAAAGCAGGACCTGCCTTGCTAGCACCAGTCAAATCTTGTTTTTTTATTTAGTTTCTGTGCTCTCTTTATTCTGTTGTTGACCCACATGGTTTAAACATGGAGGTGTGACTCTGCATACCCAAAACAAACACTTGCTTTGTGCAAGTCACTTCAAGGGGAGCAGTAAGCACCAAGGATCCTAAACACAAGTGTGAGCTCACACTGTTCACCTCGTGTGCAAAAACATTTTGGTTTACTTATGGTTCACTGTAGCATACTAGGCTGTATCAGACTAATTTTTCTTAGGTCTAAGCTGACATCTTCTGTTACTACAAATCCCCAAATCCCCTGCAGATCAATCAAAATCTTTATTTTGCCAGGCAGATCATTGAGACAAGCTCATTTACAAGATGGACATGGGGTAAAACAATTGCCAATAGGGTTAAAACATAACAGGTTGAGTGAATGTACATAACAATTACATAGTAATAACATATAACCATCACATGTAACAAGATACTTTCACCACATAGCAATAGGTTCAACAGGAGGTAGTGCCATTTAAATACAATTGCACGGATACAGATATATGGATGTATGATAAAGAGCTAAAGTTTATACAGTAATCATTGGTGGAGTCATAGTGAGCAGGAGTGGCAGTTCCTCTAGCATCAAAGTGCGAAGAAGACTGAGAGGTAAGAGTCTTTGATAAGTACTGTAGCATTGGCCTAGCAAGTGGGGTGGGAAGGGGAGGGGGGTATAGGGAGTGGGGAGGGAAGGACAGATGAGATAGGAGAGGGGTAGACATGATGGCCTAGGGAGGAAGGACTGTTCTAAGGGAGAGACATGACAGATGCCACAGGCAATGGTTGGGGTTAAAGTCCAATATTTGAAGCAAAGACAGATTGTGATGTTGGGACCTTGATTTGGACAATGACAGCAGGGAGGACTCAAATGATGCCTCAGGCAATGGTTGAGGTTTAAGTCCAGAATTTAAAGCTGTAAATCGTGATGTTAAGACCTTGACTTGAAGCAATGACAGACCTTGGAGAAGGTCCTCAGGAACAAGGATTTGAAGAGGGAGAACCTGACAGGGGAAGCGAACCTTAAGGTTTTCTGGATCTTATTCCAGAGCGTAGGAAGAGTGAAGCTTATTGAGGCTCTACCAAAACACGTTTTAACTTTAGGAATAGCCAAAGATAAGATGGTAAGACTTCTGCGACAATAGGCAATAGGGATGCAGGGAGTTAGGCAGCTTGTGAGGTACTGAGGTAATTTATGAGTGATTGCCCTACATGTACATAGAATAGCATTCTTTTTGCCTCCTGAAGCTAAGGGAGCTCCAGCCTACGGAAGAAGAGAGGATGCAGTGGTGCGTGCCATAAGGAGCATCCGAAATGAACCTAAGGGTTCTGTGGTATAGGGTATCAAGCTTGGAGAGAGCTGTACTAGTACTACGGCCATACAGAAAGTCCGCATAGTCTAGGAGAGGCAAGAAGGTAGCTTGGACTAGAAGTTTTCTAGCCTCCTGAATAACATCTAGGCAGCAGAGGGACAGAGTCAGTCTGCAGTGCATGCTAAACTTTGTGGCTGGCTGGAAGTGCCTGCCGGTGACAGCATCTACCCTGGATCTGCCCTTGACTTGGGCACCAAGGTCAAGTTTGCAGCTGACTGGAAGTGCCTGCCGCCCACCTTTTCGCTCCCTGCCCGCCAGCAACAGCATCTACCCCAGGTAAGCAAGCCACTCTCCTCCTGAAGCAACCTGGGGCCGCGATTTGCTGAAGTCCCACTCCGATTGCACCTGACTGGACAAGCCCCTACGCTCTGTTCTTTCATTGGACTCAGGCTGTTCGGTAATTTTCTTCAGCATGCAAGCAGCTGCTTTTGGGACTAATCTTAGAACTGATGTTGGAAGTTGTCTGCAGCTAGTTCGGACAAATTTTCTCCCACCCACCCTGCCCGGCTTTAATTAAATCAATCAATGTTGGCTCCTCCCCAACCCTCCCATCCTTTCCCAATTGACTATAACTTACCTCACCTTGTACCTTAAAGGTGCAGCTAGCAAACTTTCACAACAATTTGTTTTTCTATCCTCTGACACTCTGTGTCTTTGGTCTTTGACATCTGTTGACTGCCTATTGCTGAACCCCACCCCCACCCCACCCCGGATCCCATAACATTAATTATATTAATATATTGCCTTCTACAATCCCCTGAGTACTACCCACATACACCACTCCCTACCTCTGACACTATAACCTGTGCCAATTTAACTATGGGCTGCTTGAGCTTCATATCTACCCTGTCCTGCCTTACCCTAATCTGCTGTGTTGACCATTTTATTGCCCTATCCTTAAACAACCCTCCTCTGGGCTGTACCGCTCCCTCCCTCCCCCCATGTTGCATCTGGCCTGACTCCCCTTGCTCGCTTCTTTACATTCAGTGTCTTTCCAAACCTGGAGCGGCACTTCTAGGGCTCTGGCTTTGCAAGCACCTGCGAGTACCTCCCACATTCACTACACTTGGGGCCGTCCCCTCATGTGCCTCGCTAAGTGTCCCCATTACCATCCTTCTCATCTGTGCAGGGGACACGGAAACTAACCCAGGGCCATCCAGCCCCACCCCTACCGTTACTCTGATTTACCTGACTCAAATCCCTCCCAAAGGCCTGAAGATTGCACATGTGAATGCCCGCAGATTTCGCCCAAAGACAGCAGAGTTAGAAGCTTGGATCTCCATGAAGACCCGACATACTGTGCATCTCTGAATCATGGCTTAAACTCAATGTTAAACATCATGAAGTGGCTGTGCCAGGCTATAACTGCTTTAGAAAAGACTGTTTGCGTAAACAGGCTGGTGGAGTCCTAGTCTACACTTAGTCCAACTTGAATGTCACAAAACTACCTACGCTTGACTCTGGCTCCCCAGATGTGGAATCTGTATTCCTCTCACTGACTCTAGGTAACGTTAAAAGACTAATTGTTGGATGCGTATATTTGCCTCCCAACAAGGCTGCTGTATGTCTACCTTCCTTTATCTCCTCCCTTGCCCATCTCCCTTGCCATGAATTCACACTTTGTGGCATCTTCAACAATGACTGGCTTAACCTTGCATCTGACAAACTGCACTCATGGCTAGCTGACTAACTTAACTCAGCTTGTCCAGGACCCTACACGTATTGATTCTAAAACTGGTACGCATCCTCTGTTTGACTGGATGGTTACTAATTGCCCCTGAAGATTAAAGCAGTGGGGGTTCTTTCAGATTACATCAGTGATCATTCACCCACCCTTTGTGTTTGGAGAAATAATTCCCCTAATCCCCCACCCCCTAGGCTTGCCCTTCTCCATGACTTGTCCCGAACACTTATCGAATCTATCAATAATACTGACTGGAACCCCATCAAGATTCTCCCTAATGTTAATCACGCTTTAGACTTCCTCATTTCCACCTTCACCCAAAATTATAGACAACCATGCTCCCCCTTAAACAAAATGCAGGTCCAAAGGTGTCAAAGCCCCCTGGCTTAGTAAAGAGCTTAGGCAGCTCATGCCCTCCCGTCCGTACCTGGAAGTCCTTAAAAAAAAAAAAAAAAAAAAAAAAAAATTTTTAAGGTGGTCTACCTTCTGAATGGCAAATATATCAGCAACTTAGAAACAAATGCAAACACGCCCATCATAAAGCAAAACACCACCACTTCAATTCAAACCAAACACCTCTGCGACCCAAAAGCATTTTGGAAATAGGTCAACTCCTTGATTCAAGAGAAGGCTGTTGAACTCCCCAGCTCACTCACTGCCCATGGCACCTCCCACACTGACCCCGTCGATGGGTTCAGGCTTCAATGAGTTCTTTACTGACCTCACCAAGTATACCTCTTTCTGGATTACACTATGCCCATCTCAGCTCCTACCTCCCTTGAACATCCAGAGGCTCGACCTTCCTTTCACCTAAAACTGGCCACCTTTAAGGAGGTTCACAGGCTACTTGCCAACTTAAAAGAGGAGAGCTTCCCTGAACATGACTCTTTAGAGCCAAAGCTCCTCAAGTTAGGTGTGCCTACCCTTGCCTGTCCTGTACGTGATCTTCTCAAAAATCGGTCTTTCCTCTTCTGTACTGTCCCCGACAAGAGGAAAGTAGCTGTAGTTGTGCCTGACCACAAGGGAGGGCCCAATTCCCTAGCTGAAAACTTCAGACCCATCTTTATCCTTTGCCCCTGGCTAAAATCCAGGAATGAATAGTTTACAATCTACAGTCCTATCTGGATTACTACAATCTGCTTTCCCACCTACCAACATGGTTTTAGGAGAAAAAAAAAAAAAAAAAAAACAGTACACTTACCACCTTGATAAAAGTAACCACTGACATCTTCCATGCCATGGATCAAGGTTCTGCTACAGGTGCCATCTTTGTTGACCTTATTAAGGCCTTTGACCTGGTGAACCATGGCCTCTTGCTCTGTCAGCTCAATTCTATCGTATTTGATACCACTGCCCTAGACTGGGTCCATGGCTAATTATTCTAGAGAACACAAAGGGTTTATGTGGGCTGGCTCACTCTCTAGCCTTAGAGCAATATCACATGGGATTCCTCAGGGCTCCATTTAGGTCAGATACTGTTCTCATTATTTATTAATGACTTGCCTAATTACTGTGGTGAGGCATCGGTGCATGTCTATGCGGACAATGCTATAATCTACCATTCCTCTCCGGACCTTAGTCAGATCAACACTGATCTTGCCTACGACTTTGCTAACCTCGAACACTGGTTCATGAGCAATCAGCTTGTACTTAACATGAAGAAAACTGAAAAGTATGCTATTCACTCGTGGCACCCCCCCCCCCACAAAGTCCACTCCCCTCACTTCACATTACTTCTTCCAATGGTGATCTCCTTGATTCTGTTCTCACCTTCAAATACCCGGGCTTCACCCTGGATTCCTCACTCTCTTAAGACCCACACATCCAACCTGATCAAATCTCTGAATCAAAAGTTAGGTCTCGCTTTCGTCCCTTCTTAACCTCTGCCTCCTGCATTAAGACTGCTTCTGTCCGGCCCGGTGGCGCTGAGGGTTGAGGCGCTGGACACCACACCTCGCGCCATGCCGGCAACCAGAGTTCAGGAGCAAGCTTGGGTGCCCGGGGGGGGTCAGCAGGGGAAGGATTGAATTGAGCGCCCGCTGCTGCTCTCCTGTTGAGAGCCCGCACCGCCGCACTTTGTGGAGATCGGGGCACCACAGAGCACTGGGCTGCAAGTACACAGCGTGGGCCTGATGTTGGCAGGGTGGCTGTGCACCGAGAAGTCTGGGATGTGCACTACGCATGGGGGAAGGGAACAACAAGAGGAAAGAAGAAAAAAAAAAAAAAAAAAGCCCTCTCCTGCCGGATAGGCAACGGCTTCCTCCAGTGCCGCCACCACACGCCCATGCTGGTCTCCCGTCACTGCCCCTTCGATCTCTCCAGGGCTGTAGGGCCCGCGTCCCCGGAGAATCATTACGTCCTTGAAGATGACAGGAGGCACAGTGGGCAAGCCTGAGAGAGAGTTCCGGTCAGCGGAGAGATAGAGAGAAAAAAAAAAAAAAAAAAGACTGCCTCTGCATCCCCTCTCCCGACCCTAACCTATGGAGCTCCCCAGCTGCTCTCCACTAATGCCTCTACCATGACTCTCCTCACCCAGTCCTACCACAGGGTAGGTAGGTTTGCACTGGGGGTGAATGCCCTACACCACTGCGATGTCCTCATCCCTAAACCAGCTACCATACGAAACTAACACTTGGGTATACCTCCTTGAGCTTCATACACAAGCTCATGCACAAAATTACTCCTCCCTGCCTCACTGAAATTGTTCGTCTGAGACAAGTGCCTAGAGCTTTTAAGTCTGCCTCTCTCCCGCTCATCATAATACCCAAGTTGTGACTGGCGGCCACTCGCAAATCATTCTCATTTACTGCTGTGTCTGAATGGAACTCTCCCTCAGTTTTGTCCTGCACCTCCCTACCACTCTTCCAATCAAATCTGCGCTCTATCCTATCAAAGTCTGCAACCTGCTCCTATTTCAGGTGACATCCCCCAAAAAAAAAAAAAAAAAAAAAAAAAACTCCACCTGTGCAACATATATCTCCTGGCCTACTCATCCACTGCAGTGAACTGTGGGCTATGACCTAGCCTAAACTTGATGTATAATGCTGCCTTGATGTATGTTATGCATGTCGCCTCATTTTACTCCTTGTCTGTTACCCACTGTAGTTTGTGTACCACCCTCTGTACATAGCTTCTGTAACTACGAGGTAATGTGGAATTCATTCCCTTTGTATATTGCCTCGATGACTGTATGGAATTTCTGTCAGATGTATTCAGCCTCTGTAGTTGTATTAGTCTGGAATTTTGCTCTGTGTACCTTATTGCACTTCCAGGTCACCCTGAAAAAGGGACTGTACTTGTCTCAATGGGTCCACCCACTTACCAAAATCTAATAAATATATAGGCCAGGGTTTCCAGACCTAGAGGGATTCCTGTATTTTACAGAGAAATTGCACCATCTACATTTCTAGACTTCAGCAAGGCGCTTGACTCTGTGCCACACCCAGGCTGCTGGACAAGCTGGGGAAATGGGGTGGGGGGGGGAGAAGAGAAGGATGGTGAGGTGGATAGGGAACTGGCTAACTGTATGGTTTGAGGGTGGTGGGGGGGCATCAACTCCTAAGAGGGTCATTAGCAGTGTCCCACAAAGGTTGGTGTTGGGACCACTAAAGTTTAATGCTTACATCGCGGACATCAGGGGAAGTATCAGGAGTGAGATGAGCCTCTTTGCTGATGACGCGAAGCTAGGGGCAGTGGTGGACGGGGAGGAGGGTAGAAGGGCCTTACAGGGGGACCTGGAGACTTTGGAGAGGTGGTCACACACTTGGAAACTGAGGTTCAATGCCGCCAAGAATTGCAGTGTTCTCCACCTGGGATTAGGAACCCTGTTAATGAGTACTCTTTGGGTTGGGGGAGGATCTCGGGTGGTCATGGATGCCAGAATGAATAACTGAGCAGTGTAGGAGGGCTGCGGAGAAAGCAAATAAAATGCTTGGGTGCATTTCCAGGGGGAAAACATTGAGGAGTCAGGAGGTGCTTCTCCCTTTGTATAACTGCCTAGTTAGACCACACCTGGAGTACTGCATGCAGTTCTGACGCTGTACTTGAAAAAGGACATTGCACTTCTGGAGAGGGTCCAGAGGAGGGTGACCAGAATGATGCAGAGTCTGGGGAAAGATCCTATGAGGAAAGACTTGAGGAGTTAAACTTGTATTCCCTGGAGGAAAGGAGGGATAGAGGGGACATGATCGAGGTCTTTAAATATCTAAAGGGAGTGAATAGGGTCAGCCTTAATAGGGTGTTCCCGCTGAGGGAGGAGGAGCCACCGGGGGCAATTCTTGAGATTGGTTGGTGGGAGGCTCGGGGGGGAGGCTAGGAGACGCTACTTTACTAAGAGGGTGGTGGACCCATGGTATGCATCGTCTGCGGAACTGGTGGCTGCTGATACAGTGGAGGGATTCAAGAGAGGCTGGGACAGCTATAGGGGAAAGATTAAACTGGGAAATGTTAGATCTGGAGGTGAAACCCTGATGGGGTTCGGGGGACTTACAAGCGGGAAGAGGAGGGCAGCATCGCTGGCGTGACCAGGTGCTGATTTCCGAGCAGATGCGATAGACCTTTGGGCCTACTCTGCTGAAATCTTGGTATGTTAGTATGTACTGTACAGGGGAAACTGTTCCATTACACTTTCATTGGCTATATGGTAAAACAAACCAAAATCAGCTTCCATAGGGGGTAAAAAACAAAACAAAACAAAAAAAAAAAAAACAACTACAAACACCACACAGGAAACTTGCCCTGCAGTTACAGGGAAAATGCCAAATCAATCTGGGAGCACTACAGTAGCTCTGATCTTCCGTTTGCTGGTCCTGCAGTCCTCACCGGGCTAAGCACAGTCAGATGACTGCTTAACCCCCTAGAGAAAGGCAGGCCCACAAAACACTGGCTAGATTAAAAGCTCCAACATGCACTGCAGGCTACTGAGTCTCCCACTGCTGCCTACTGCTCTGATGTCAGATGCAGGGGATTCTGGGATTTGCACCAACACAAGTCAGCCTAGAACTAAGCAAAATTAGTCTGCTACAATCTACCATACTACAGTAACCCAAAAGGCTTTTGCACTCATAAGTGCACATTGGGACCAGCCCCACCACACTTGATGAAAACTGCATAGTTTTACCAGGTACAAATGAAAATTATGTACCTACTGCAGTTCTTGATCTTTTCTTGCATCTTCACCATTCATTACTGTTGGGTGTAAGCCGGAGGTGCGCACCCGCCACAGGAGTTTTTTTTTTTTGAAGGAGGAGTCTGCGCCGACAGCACCGTCCACGTGGCTGATGCACTGCAGGGCACACACGGTTTCCAGTTGGTGCAGTAGGCTCCTCCTCCATCCCAGTTCTGCTGAGTCGGAGGGGAAGAAACAGTTTTTAGAGAAAGTGAGACAAGAGAGCCGAGGAATAGACAAAGTTAAGGATATAAACTGAAAAAGGCATAAGCCGATTAGAGGACAGAAAGGAGAGAATCCAACACTAAGTGGCCATGGGGCCTCAATCCTTGGGTGGTCTCTGAAGAATAAGGCAAAGGATAAAAAGAAAAAGATAGAAGAGATGAAAGTAAAGGATAAAAGGGGGGGTGGGAGGAGGGCTCACTGCCACAATAAAATGTAAGACCACTGGCTTGAGCGTTTCAAAATTCCTGTGGGAATGAAGACAAGGGAGCAAGGTTCCCGCCAGTTACAGAGGTTATAGAACCAAGGTGTGAAGGGGATTAATGGGCTCGTCAGCCTTGGCGGAGGCAGATCTCTCCTCCCACCCTTTATCCATAAACTTATGAAAATCCTAGAGCCTAGGTCTCACAGACTGTCTCTTGGAGGGCAATCAGTCCTGCTCAGAAGAGCAGAGAGTCCTGACTTAGGTGTAGGTAAAGAAATCTGGTTGAAGTTTTCCAACGGGAGTACTGGTGTAGTCCCCACTTCAGGAGAAGAGAACCACGGGACATCCATGCCATAAGAAAAACAGGAAAATCCCATGGACTCTCCTAGGACTGCACTGATGTAAATGACAGCCAGAGGATGACCTAAGCCAGAGACTTATCCAAGCCCTAAGAGGGGGACACCCTAGTGCATCGTGAAGAGAATCTGAGGGAGTTCCCTCTGAGGTTAGGATGAAGGCCCTACTCGCCATTCTCCAGGTTGAATGCTCTGTGACTTTTTAGAGAAGGAAACAGAGCTCTGAGTACCAGGGCGACTCTGCCCCCATCTGGCATCTAGGAGGGGGAAGGCGAGCAGGGTGGAGGCGATGCTCAAGAACTGAGGCCCATGAGGGGATGGAGGGTGGGATTCAGTAATGAATGGTGAAGATACAAGAGAAGATCAAGAATTACGCTAGGTACGTAATTTTCATATCTTTTCTTGTCAGTCTTCACCATTCATTACTGTTGGGTGAGTACCAAGCCCCCCAGAGGGGACCTGGCACAGCCCTGAGGGAACAGATCCCTCAGTCCCCTGCTGGTGAGGTGCAAGGGGGGGGGGGGAAGACCCTAAAGCCCCATTAGACCAACAAGCTCCAAGGCTGTTCAGGATGAGGAGGTGTCCCCTGTGGCCGGGGGGACGGGAGGCACCCCTGTAAAGTCTTCCTTGCCCTGTGGGAAAAAAGTCGGGTCCCCCAGAAAGCGGAGGAGATCACTCTACGCTGGGCAACGGGTGACAACCTGGACAGACGAAGCCATGCTGTCTGCCTAATGCAGATTGCTGTCCACGCAAGTCTGGACGCCACCTCATTAGTGTCATGAGATGCCCTTGCTTGGTGCCTTGCAAGCTCCAGACCCTAAGGAGAGAGGGCAACGGCCTGTCTAGATTGCTTCGTATCAGGCAAAGATGCCAGGACTTGCACCAGCATCAACCACAGATGTCTGGTACAGGCAGCGTGGCGAGCCTGATGAGAACCTATACACAGTAATGCACGTGCCGAAGAGAAAAAAAACTCTTCTTCCTCACCGGTCGACTTCTGGAATCTGGATCCGGAGGTCGGTCGTCCAGAGGGAGTTATGAGAAGTCAGCCCCAAAGGTGGGCGAGATAGAGAACCCAGAGACCCCTGGGGGACAATACCATCTCCTGCAGTCCACTGGGGAAGGGGCGGCTGGAGACTGCCAGATACAGATAGACAGTTCCTGGAAAGGACTGGGCCAGGAGGACACCACCAGGTGGTGGGCGCTGAACTCACTCAGAAATGAGCACATCTCCCACTCGGTATTGCTTCTCAGTATGAGAGAGATGCAGAGCTCCTGGACCAGCCTCAAAAAGAACCACTGATAGTCAGTGAAATCAGCATCAGAGGACAGGTGGACGAACGTTCCTCTCCCTCGGAAGAGGAGGAACTTGAATTTCAGAGTCCTCCTGCGGCAGCGGAGACAGGCGAAAGACCCTTTCGTCCATGGCTCTAACATAACTGGGAAAGGCCACTGCAGTGGCCCTGAATATCTCCCAGGTTAAGAGCCCCATAGGACCCACATGGCCCGGGAGAGGAGAAGGAGGTGCCTGCAGAAGGATGGGAAATGGCACCTTACTGCCAGTGCCCAGACCCAAAGATTGGTCCCGACCAACGGGGGGACCCTGGAGCCAAACTGGGTTCCGAAGACTGTATCCAAGAAGGCAAACTCCAGAAGAGTCCAGAGGGAGAATCTCCCCTGTGACGTGACTGGGGCTGCATGGGTCCAGAAGGGCAACCCTCTGCGCTGCCAACTAAGGATGCCTCCAAGACCTTGTGGGAAAGGTGGGGTTCAGTGCTTTGACTCCTCCCCACCCCCACAGGGCAGTGGAGAGGGGTACCCGCGCTTCACCCTGGATCCTCAACCTCTGACTCCGAGGCTGCCCTCTTCCTCAACCCCAGAGAAGTTGGGCCCCCCCTCCGAGGGAAACCGTAGAAGAGGGGGTACCAGTCCCCACCTAGGGGGCCAGGACAGCACCAGAAGTGGCAGCTGCCACGGCCTCTCCAGAAGAGGACACCCCATCCTGAGCCCAGAGGTCCCCGTCCCCAATGGACCCACCCTGGTCGGCCTCAGCTGTAGGATCCACTGGAACTATGGGCTCCGGAACTCTGGGATAGGGACACTGGGCCACCTGGTACCGCATCCCAAGGAGCTCTCCGACTCCAGAGTCAGGGTGCCAGTCCGGGTCGGCCTGCGAGTCATCCTCCTCCTCTGAGGAGGAGCAAGAGACCAGACAGACCTCCAAGCTAGCGACCCCGGGACATGGCATCACCCATGGTGCCGCTGGGATCCAGGACGGCACCACGAGGTGGTGCGGAGGGTTCACCAGTGCCAGGCTCAACAGCTGTGGGCCGCGACACTGGGGGAGCCTGCACCTCCGTGGAGGTGACTTCCAGGGCAGTGCCAGCAATGCAACTCAGCAGGGAATCACGTTGCTCCTCTGACACCGCAAAAGAGGCCTCTTCCTCAGAAAGGCTAGAACTGGAGAAGGCCTCCTCCTCGCCAGGCTGTATAGATCCAGGAGGGGACCCGGAGGAAGATTCAAGTGTCCTGGCCTTGGTGACCTGCGAGCGATGCTGTCCTCCGAAAGCTGGCGGAGCCCTGCCAACTTTAAACATACAAACTTCAAGAACACAGCGGTCCATGGAGAAGCAGGCGTCGTAATGGTCCATATCGTGATTGGGTCCCAGGCATAGCAAACATCATGCCGGTCCGAAATGGAAAAATGCAGGCCACGGTGGGGCACGGCCCATTTTGGATTTTCTCTTGGCCCCAAACCAGACATGATGCGAAAACAATTAATCAAACTCTAAGCAAAAGAGCCCGGCACAGTCTGAAGAAATAACAGGAACTGGCTTACCGAATTTCCAACAGCGTCGGGAGGGTTCAGAACCAGGATGAGAAACTGGAAGCAGCAGCAAGCAGCAAACAGCAAAGGCCTAATGATGCATATTTAAATTCTGCTACTCACGCAGCAGGTGCGACCTCAACAGCGGGAGAAACAGAACTGGGATGGAGGAGGAGTCTACGGTGCCCAATGGCCAACCCATGTGCGCAGCCAAAAAAAAAAAAAAAAAAAGAAAAAAAAAACTCCTGTGGTGGGTGCATGCCTCTGGCTTACACCCAACAGTAATGAATGGTGAAGATTAACAAGGGAAGATTAGGCCCTGCTCACAAAATGAGCAAACCCTGCAGTACAGTTAACCCAAAATCTGCAAGTTTTCTAGACTTAAAATCTAAAGAATAATGTTTCATGATTGCGTGAATACTACTTCAGGTTGCGGCCATACATTTATCTCTGCAACACGGATGGATTTAAAAGGCTACCGAGGTGGTCAAGGCTCAAGAGAGCCAAGCTCTAAATGAGCATTCCAACTGCTTTCTGGCCTGGGAAGAGCAGTGCTGAATGCAACGGACAATCCAGTTAAACAGACACTGTTGGAAATAGGGATTCCTTTATGGTTGGGTTAAGCCTATTGTCTGTGCTCTTTGGCTCTACAGAGGCAGAAGCTGAGAATTCTGGCATTGAAAGACTTCAGCAAAACTTCCCCAGAATGCCATGGCTTGGGGAAGAATGTTAGCCATATCAAGGACTGGTTAATATGGAACTGGCAGAAATTTAGAGTATGCACTGAAAACAACCCAATCAATTTCAATTTTATTTAGGGAATTTGCACACCGACACATTTGCAATGATATCTTTCCAGGCTGTTGTAAAAAAGAAACCATTACAAATCTTAATAAGAAAGACATAACTTCATGAAATACTGTTTAAGCAGGCTCAAATCAGTAGAACATGCATCTCTCACACTATGAGCCAAGGTAACGGCTATTAGGAAAATGGTTTTCCATGTGGCAACTAACCCAAAAGGTTGATAGATTAATCTTTCTAGCACCAAACTTGAGATCCCAGTTGGCCACTGAGTTAAGTGATGTCCTCAACATCTTTGACGAATCTTCTGAAGAGAGGCAGTTGTGTCATTGGAAGTCTATTCTCCAACTCATGATGCTGCCGAAATGGCAGGAAAAAGAGAGAGAGGAGTACTGCATACCATTTTAGGAGATGTCAGAGATAGTAGAGGACCTGTTCAGGAGGACAGGCACAGAGACCTAGAAGCCTCTTGGAAAACCAGACAGAAAACGCTCCCACTTGGCACTATAAGCCTTAGTAGTGGGGGTGGGGTTTCCTTGCTGCAAGAAGAACCTGGGGCACTCATTGAGACATACCTTTTTGCGGACTTCTACATCCTCAGGAGCAAGGCTTGGAGGTGCAACGGTCAAATGTTCAGATTTACCAGCAGACAGTGAAACTAAGTAGGTTGGATCTCAATGGAAGGTCGCTCAAACCCATATTGCCATCTGAAGGAGCAGTAGGTAGATCTCCAGAAGCAGGCATGGTACAATCAGATCATCTAACCTGTTGGCTTCCAGTTTGAAGAGAACTTTCTGAATTGGAGGTACTGGCGGTAAGGTGTAGAGAAATAGACATCTAATGCAGCCTGAATGCATCCTAAGGAAAAACTACATGCTCTAGATTTCTGAAGCAGTAGAGCGAAAGTTGTGTTGTGGCAGGATACAAAAAGGTCCATCTCTGGCTCACCCATCTACTAAACAGAGCCTGCACCACATTTCTGTAAAGACATCACTTGAGTACGTTTGCCACCGTTCACCTCAAGACAGCCTACTAGGACTCTTTCCACTCATGGGAAATGAGTAGCCTGGATCACAATATCTAACATGGCCAACCACTGCTGCTGCTTTGTGTACAGTAGCAGGGAACCCAGGAAAACCATTCTGAACTTTTTGCATTTCATGCAGACATTCAGGTGACTGAGATGGAACTGGGTGCATGATACCAGTTATGTTGAGAATGAGGAAACATCCGAAATAAAATCTCTGCCCTTTTCATACTCTGGTGCTTTCTCCACTGCCCCATTCTGCAATGGCCCCCTCTATTTCCAAGGGAAGATGCTTGGACATGGGCTCCTGAAGAATGATCCAGAGGGTGCACTATCAGTTCCAAAAAGTAATTAAGAATAATAGCCAGGACTTACTTGTCTGTGGCAATGGCCCCCACAGCTATAGAACAGAGCCACAGCCCTAAATGTAATCATCTTGGATCGTGCAAGGTAGCACAAGATTTCAGTGTCCAATACGTGACTTAGGATCTTCAGCACAGTCAGGCAAAGCTATACTTCGTGACTGAGGTTTTGCAAATCATGTGCCCAAGAATTCTAAATGTTGGCCCGGTGGTGCTGAGGCAACAGCCTTGCCTTGCAACACACCGGCTACTCAGTTTTGGTAGCGAGCTCGGGGCACTGGGGGATTGAGCGTCCAATAGACTGCTATCCACACGCCGGCCCAGTGGTTGGAATTCCGCTTGCGACACTGGCGACATGGTTTTGATCAGACCTAGGTGAGTCGGAAGGCTGGCCAGGGGAGAAGGATCGAGCATCCTGAATTGCTCTCCTCTCCGGGGGTGTGTGTGTGTGTGTGTTCAGTGCAGCAGTGACACCCAGCAGAAGCTGGGTTTGTCGCACAGCACCGACGCCTTCCAAACTCAGGGGCAGGGCGGATGCTGGTCATCACTGTAAGTCCCCACCCCTGCCTACAGGGGAGAAAATCGTGTGTGCCTGGCAGTCTCCATGAAGCCCTGCCCCCAGGCTTCAATTAGCCTCTAAAGCTGGCTCTCCTGACCAGATACTAGTACTGCGGCACTGGTAGGGAGAGGGAGCCACAGCCCCACCCTCTGGGGGGAAGCCAGGGTGCCTGGAAGAGTGCAGGCACAGTCCGAGGTGGAGGCGGAGGTCCGTGACCAGGGCGGCATAGACGCTGCAAGGTACAGCAAAAGCATACTAAAAAAAAAAAAAAAAAAAAAGCTCTCCACCTGGGAAAGAGGGGAACATGGTTCTATATTCTAGTGGCTCGCAGTGGAAGTGGAGTGTACTGCAGTCAGGTACGCGAGTTGGGAAAGATATCGGCAGTCATCCTGTGGGCGGGTGCGGGACAGCGTCTGTCGCACACTGGACGGCACTGCACATCCATGTCTCGTGGGGGTGGCGTTGGTGAAAGAAACCCAGAACAAGGAAAATGGCCCTGGCACCCGGAAAGACGAAGGTGGGTCCAGTGGATGACACCCACACTCAGTGCCGGGTCTATCCCAGTCTCCGAATCTCCTCCCCTGCTCTGACCAGCCTACAAGATAGTAGATAGAGGGCCAGAGGAGTAGGCGGTCCCACCTGGAGGGGCTTAGAGTCAGGGGCTTTGGGGGGGGGTTGTAGTAAGGCGAGGAGAGATCCCGGGATGGAGACTAGGTCTCGGAAGATCCCCAGCGGAGCGGAAACAGGCTGGTCTGAGTGATCGCACTGGAAAGAGTCCTAAGGGACCAAAGAGAGGGAGCATAAAGAAAAAAAAAAATTTGATTCTAAATATCTGTTTTGGTACATTAACGAATGCCAGTTTACTATTGCCCAAATAGTTTTGGTGGCGTTTTGCATTGAAAGTTTATATACATCAGGCATGGAAAGGGTTTGCCCAGTTAAGGGGGGAGAAAAAAAAAAAAATGTACACACACACACACACACACACACACACACACACACACACACAGAAAGGCAGAAACAAAACTGGCACATAGGAGATTTATGATCCCCCCCCTTTATTTACTGAATTGTGGTAACCAGGTAGGCCAGCTGGAACCAGAGGTCCCTTTTTCACGGGTGACCCAGAGTGAACTGCAGGCAGATATTCAGACAGTGAACAGGTACACCGAATACAATAAATCACAAGGTACTGGATTAATTACAGGCAGATAGACAGTAAATGGGAATAATGTGTACAGTACATTATATTTGATGAACAGCACTAGCCAGCCACTAAACATACACAACAGTACATTATCATTAGCAAACAGATTACTCTGGGACTAGATAAATCACAAAGACCCTTTCGTCCAGCCAATCAGAGATGAGCTTTTTTCTAATCTGTTCGAGGTGAGCAGTCTATAGGGAGGCAGCACGCAGCTGAAGGAAGACAGACAGATCTGCATAGTTGCCCCACAGAGCAAATCTTGGAAAACTGCAGAAAAATAAACAAATTTTAAAAACCTGTCATGCAAGTGATCTGGGTCTGCGAACAAACTCAGGACGCTGTGTCAGGAGGCAGGCTGGGCTGAGGCAATTGTTATTTGGCAGTACATCTCAGTCAGGGAGGTCTGGTGATGGGTTCCAACACCACAGCGAACCCCACGGTCAAGCCAGGGAGCTTGCTCTGCTTGGCAGGGACACACTATGGCACAGGTTATGCCCAAACCAAGGGGAAGAGGGAGAACTCAGAAAAGCCGAGGGCTGGGGGGGATGCTGGCCTCTGTCTAGGCGAAGGCTGAAAGTACACGCTAGTCTCACGACATATACCCCCATCATCCACTAACTGGATCATTAAATGAGCAGAGAGGAGGATGGCCCACCCGCAAACCCAGTCATGGATGGCAAGCTGTTGGAAGTGTGGAAGCAGCAGAAGTTAATGGTCAGTAGTTCGTGACAACCTGAAGGTAGACATGACTGTTCAGAGGGTATAAATACCTCTAGTTTTTATTTTCCAGGTAGGTGCAGTAGATAAACAGTTGCCAATTTTCAGCCACCACCTGATTACGACAGTATAAGTGCAACTGCAATGAATAGAAATCGTATACAAAAATTACAGACTAATGTACAGTACATTGTGGCATAGTCAGAGAATAAGTGAAGGCGTAAAATAAGGTATACGCAATACAACTAGTTTATGGACAGACAAGTGTAAAAGGCTTGCTATGATGAAAAGCTGAAGTTAAAACACAGTACAAGGATGCCCAACAAACGTATGGCAACTACGGACAGGCTCACATGGACATTTTAAGCAGATAGGATCGGTATCTGCTTCAGCAGGGCTGGATAGTGTGATACTGCCAAGCCATGGCCGGAATGACGTTCCAAAGTCTGGGAGCAGTGTAGGATAGGCAATTTCACTTAATTTAGTTCTAGTTGGTATTGATAGCAGATCTAGATCAGAGAACCTTAGGGGGTTAGAAGTTCCACCAGGTAGGAGAAGCGATTCTAGGGACAGGGGCAACTGATTTACATACAATGTTTTGAACGACACCACCCAGTGTAAGGTTATGTAGGGCAGGCATGGGAAGCCAGAGTTTTAAGTATAAGGTAAAGTGGTGAGTATGTTGGTTAGAGGTCAGGGCAATGCAACAGATATATGCCACATCCCATTTTTGTAGTATCATTTGAGACTGCAAAGAAAACAGACATCCCATAAAGTTTAGGGAGGAAGATTCCTCAGGCTACGGCAATGCAGGCCTTGGGTGATACTATAGCCTCGTTCATACAGCAGGCATCTGGATCGCTGCCGTGCTCATCAGATCCACGGCTGCCAACCAGTATTCATACAACAGGGCTGTGAACTGCTGCAGGCGTGCTTCCTGCATTGCCAGAGTCTTCACTGTAGCCTGGTATTCAGCTGGCATTGTTGCGAGTGGTGCCAGGTGTTCAGACAGCAGCGCAAAACACCCGCAACACTATGCGATCCCATGAAAAGAGGGATCGTGTTCACAACGAAACACTGCCCAAAAACGGCAAAAGGGTGGCATTCAGACATGCACAGTGGCAACGTTCTCACTGCTGTGCGCCACCAATAATGGCCCAGAATTGGCCGAGTGAATGGGGCTTATGACTCTACGGTGCACTGCCTTTGTTTGCTTCCAGTGAGACAACCTTTTATCGTTTACAAAGAAAAACAGTCAGTCAAGACAGCAGTAAATCATTTTGCGGACTCCTTGAAAAATCCAGTCAGCCTATAGTGCTGACTAGCAAATTAGGTGGCAAATAACTGCAATAATTAAAAACGAAACATTACAAACAAGCTTGTTTGCCAGAGAGAAAGGAGCCATGTGTTAGCACAATTTTTATTTATTTATTTAGAAAAGTTTCACCAGGAGAAACAACATGAACTGTCAACAGCTCATTTCCAGAAGTGTCCTGGGGAGGGGGTTACATAGGGGAGGAAGAGCAAAAACCAAACAATAAAGAGCAGTGTACAAAACAAACATTTCCATTACAAGCCAGGACAATACAGAACATAGACACCGGATAAAGCAATACAGTGAATTGCTAAAAGTAATGTAGGAACAATACATTTAGGACAGTTTATGAATCAAACAGTAATGAAAATAACCAGCATAAATACAGGCATAAGTACATAAGTGAAGTAGTTTGAGGCATGTACAATGCTAAGTACGCGGATGAAAACAGGTAGATAGAAAGAATTAGCATGTGGCTACCAAGTGCTTAGAGTACAGGGGAAAAGGATACAAAGTGCTATATTGTAAAGTGACAGGAGGAAATCAAGCAGGGTGGAAGGCAGGAAAGGAGAGGAAGATGAGTGGAGATGAAAGGTAGCCAAGAACCTAAAACCCCCTTCAGGATGCTGAGAACCCTGCAATGGGACGGGGAACTGGCAAGATGGAGAGAGGAAAGAAAGGTAACCAAAAAAAAACTTACTCCCCTTCAGGGTGCTGAGGACCCTGCAAGGGAACAGGGAACTGGCAAGATGATGAAGAGGGGAGGGGAGAAGAAAGGCAGCCAAAAACCTGTTCCCCTTCAGGATGCTGAGAACCCTGCAAGGGGATGGGGAACTGGCAAAGTGATGGAGAGAGGGAAATAGAGGGGTAGAAGTAGCAGTGGGGGTGAGGGAAACTGGAGGGTAGAGGTAGTAGGGGGACAGATTGGCAGAAGGAAGGCGGATGGCAGGAAGAGTAGGGAGGTCGATCGATAGGTAAGGTGAGCTGATGAGTAATTAGAGGGGAGAGGACAGAACAGGAGAGATGAAAAGGGTAGCAAAGGGGGATGGGGGAGGCTGCTAGAGAATCTGTATGAGAATGCAGCACGACCAGAAGATGTATGCCGAGGTGGGAGGGCAAGCGTTCAGTGTGTGGAGGAACATAGGGTATAGCAGGAGGGAGTAAATAGGGGATTGTTAGCGGGGGGGGGGGGTTAATTTCAGTTACAGCAGTGAAGTGTGCCTGCAAAGGAGAGATGCAAGAGAAAGGAGAGAATGGGCAGAGTGGATTTCGAGGGGGAGAGAGTTCCAGCTGCTAGGGAATTTGTATGAGAATGCGGCACTACCAATGATGTACGCTGATGTGGAAGGGCAAGCATTCTGTGTGTGGAGGAACGTAGGGAATAGCAGGAGGGAGAAGGTACAGACGAAAGGGAAGCCAAGTAAGATGGCAGAGAGCCAAGCCAGTACTTACCTACTAGATTAGCAGTATGAGACAGGTGTCTGGCAGAGAGGGAGGGGAAGGAAAGAAAAAAAAAAAAATTACTCACCTTAGTAATTATGTTTCTTCTAATGGAGTCTTGCTGTATTCTGACTATTGCAGTTAGCCCCAGCCTTTAAATTGCCCCAGTAAACAAAGGGTCAACTTTCTATGCAGAGCATAGAATGCTGAGCTCGAGCTTGGTTGAGGTCTCTGTCTGGAGCCCTTTAAAAAATCCAACAGTCAGATTCTTACGAGCAAAAACTCACTCACTATCTTATGTGGAAATTGTAACATTTTTACTAGCCAACTGGCAACAAAAAGTTTTAGATTCCCAAAGGAAGACTCAAGTCAGGAAACCCAAAACCAAAAACCAATCCAAACAAGAATAATAATGAAACAAACACCTGAATAGAAGAGGGATAAAAGGAGCACCCCTGAGATGCAGCACTGCACCTGCCCACCCACTTCCCAAAACCAGGTTCTGAGAGGGGAGGCAGGGAGGGAGGTCAGAATACAGCAAGACTCCATTAGAAGAAACATAATTACTAAAGTGAGTCATTTTTTTCTTCAAACACGAAGTCTTGCTGTATTCTGATTATTGCAGACTACCAAGCAGTACCTCCATGGAGAAGGGACAGAATCTACTTTGGGAATAGGCTCTGAAGTACTGCTGTGCCAAACCGACCATCACTCCTAGCCTGGATATCCAGAGAGTAATGCTTGGTAAAGGTATGGACTGTTTTCCAGGTGGCTGCTTGACAAATTTTTAAGAGAGGAATATCCCTGGCAGCAGCCAGGGAAGCAGCTATACCTCTGGTGGAGTGAGCCCTCAGGCCTGAGGGTGGAATTTTTCCCCAGTTTCTCATAGCAGAATTGTATACAAGACACAATCCACCTGGCAATAGCTCTTTTAGTGGCAGGTTTGCCCTTTCCCACTTCTCCATAAGTGAGGAACAACTGGAGGGAATCAAACCTGTGACCCTTGGTACACTCTATATAGTAGCTAAGGGCCCTTTTAATATCTAAACTGTGTAGCCTCCTCTCTCCTGAAGAGGAATCATCAGTGAAGAAAACAGGAAGAGAAACCGATTCAGGTGGAAATCTGAAACCACTTTGGGCAAGAACCTTCTATTGGTTCTAAGGACCACTTTATCCCTATGAAAGGAGATAAAAAAAAAAAAATCAGGTTCCACCGACAGGGCTTGCAGTTCACCGATACGTCTGGCAGAGGTAATGGCTACTAAAAAAACACAGTTTTCCAAGTCAAGTACTTAAGGTCTACTGAGGACATAGGCTCAAAGAGAGGTTGCATCAATTGAGCAATGCAAACATTTAAATCCCAGGCAGGGGCAGGGTCTCTAAATGGAGGATTGGTATGAAGCAATCCCTTGAAAAATTTACAGAACACAGGATGAGATTATAGTGAGGAAGACTTCCCCACTGACAGAAAAGCAGAGACAGCTGACAAGTGTCCCTTGAAAGTAGCTAGTCTGAGGTCTAGGCCATTAAGATGGACCATATAATCCAGAACTGAAGGCAATTCAGCAGTGTCTGGGGAAATATGCTGCTTGGAACACCAAATGCTGAATCTCTTCCATTTGCAGTTATAGGTCTTTCTAGTGGCAGGCTTTCGTGAGGCCTTGAGGATATCCAGAACCCCCTGAGACAGATGCAAATCTGCAAACTCACTCTTCAAGAGCCATGCCTTGAGATTAGGTTACCAGGTTGCAATTCCTGGGAAGAGACAGGGGAAGATGGACTGCTAGAGACAGCAACAGGGGGTACCAAGGCTATCTGGCCCAATCTGGAGCAATCAGAATCACTTTGCAAGGTTGTGGCCTTATCTTGACTAAAACTTTGAGCAGTAGAGGAAAAGGAGGGAAGGCATACAGAAATTTCTCTTCCCAGTTCAGAATCAGAGCATCCAGAGGGACTTAGCCCAAGACTGGGGGTCTGCAGCAAAAGAGAGGAAGTTGGTGACTGTCGCGGGCTGGAAAGAGATCTATCTCTGGAGTGCCCCACCTTGAAAAAAATTCACCTTCAAGACCAAGGGTCCAGGGACCATTCGTGATGGCCCTGAGAGATCCTGCTCAGTGCATCTGCTAGCACATTGTCCTTCCCTGGAAGGTGGACCGCTATCAGAGAGGTTTGCAGGGAATAAGCCAGGGACCACAACTTCATGGCTTCTGTGCACAAGGCCGCAGACCACGTGCCTCCCTGCTTGTTGATGTACCACATGGTGGTGGTGTTGTCTGTTCTGACTTGACCCACCTTGTTCTGCACTGACAGAGAAAGCTTGCAGGGCCAGAAAAACTGCCCTGAGTTCTAGGAGATTGATATGGAGAAGGGATTCTTGAGGAGACCACAGTCCCTGGGCAATGAGGGCCCCCAGATGGGCTCCCCAGCCCAGGAGGGAAGCATCCATGGTAAGGACCACTGAATGTGGCTGAGTGACAAATGGGAACCCTTGCCTTAAATTGCCCTGATCTTGCCACCATTGAAGGGTTTGGATCAGGGTCTGAGTCACTGGAATCAGTTTGGTAAGGGAATCCTTCCTTTGGGACCAAAAGACCCTCAGATGGAACTGAATGTCCCTCATCTGGAATTTTGCCCCTTGGACCACTGCTGTAGAAGCTCCCATGTGGCCCAAGAGCTGGAGGAAATGCCTTGCTGGTCGATATACCTGAAGGCTGAAGGAAGAAGCCAGTTCTATAAGAACTCTTGCCCTTTCCAGGGGAAGAAAGGCTCTTGCTTTGACAGTATCCAGCTCTGCCTCTATAAAGGTAAGGAGCTGCATTAGTTCGAGAACTGACTTGGGAAGGTTGAGAAGAAATCCTAAAGAAGTGAGCACTTGCTGGGTCACTTGCAGGTCTGACTTGACTTGCTTGGTCTGGGGACTGGCCCACTATGAGCCAGTCGTCCAGATATGGAAAAATGGAAATCTTTTGCCTTCTTAGAAAGGCAACGACTACTGCCAGGCACTTTGTGAAAACCCTTGGGGCTGATGTTAGACCAAAGGGCACTGCTTTGAACTGATAGTGGCCGGATGGCAACTCGAACCTGAGATACTTTCTGTGGGAGCACCTGATGGGAATGTGAAAACAGGCATCCTTTAGGTCCAGGGAGGCTAGCCAGTCCCCTGGTCTTAGAGAGGAAAGAATTATTCCCAAAGTTACCATCTTAAACTTTTGTTTTAAAAGATGTTTGTTCAGGTATCTTAGGTCTAGTTTGGGTCACCACTCCCCTCTCTTTTTTGGGGTAAGGAAGTATCTGGAGTACAGACCTTTGCCCCGTATAGGGTAGGAACTCTCTCTATGGTTCCTAAGGCCAGAAGAGATGAAACCTTTGCCTCTAGGGCAAGGGTTTCTGAGAGACCTGCAGGTGGAAAAGATCTGACTCATCTTCGGAAATTTCTTTAAGCCAAGAACCAGTCCCTGGCTTTCTACTTCCAGGACCCACTTGTCTGAGATAATAGACATCCAGTCCTGGACAAAGTAAGCCATCCTGCCCACTACTAGAATAGGAGAGTCGACCCGGGCAGACCCATCAGGGTGTCTGCTTGGCAAGGGCCTTAGGCCGAGGAATGGATGCAGCCCTGCTCATTCCCCTTCTGCCTCTCCCTCTGAAGAACCCCTTCTGTGAAAAGGAAGAGGCCTGTGCTTGGTTAAAAGGCCTATGAAAAGGCCTGCCCCTGCCCCTAGATTGCTGCCTTTGAGGAGTTGCTTGCCTCTCCTTGGCCTGAGCACTCCTATAAGTGGTCCTGTACTCGTTCATTTTCTTCATGCAATTCTCTGCTCCATGAACAGAGAATTACCCACTACAGGAAAATCCATGGCCTTAGCCTGGGTGTCCTGTGAGAGGCTAGCAAATCTGAGCCAAATCATTCTCCGAAGAGCCACAGATGTAGCCATGACTCTTGATGACACATCATTGGAGTCCACAGCAGCAGCATGAAACTGTACTTTTGATGCCTCAGTCCCATCTGCAGCCACCTCCTCCAGCTCCTTGGCTAGCTGGGGGGAGGCCTGTTTAGCCAGTGCCAGTACAGTGTCCCACCTGGACTTCTGGTACCTGACTGTATATGCCATATAATTCTCCTGCCCGAGTCCCAAGAAAGATGCCATGTACTGTTTTTTTGCCATGGCATCAATCTTCCTGGAGTCTGTCTGCAGGGTGTGAAGCCAAGGGAATGTTTGCCTCATCACAGGCGGCAGCCTGCACTACCCCAACGTGGCTGCATTGCTGGTATAAAAACTCTGCATCTGAGCCCGATAGTGTGTACCGCTTGTCCCTCCTTCTGTCAACAGGGGGTACAGACTTGGGAGACTTCAGGATTTTGTGTGTCCATTTCCCAAAGGATTTGTGAAGGGGAATAGACAGTCTCCTGGACTCTGGATGTCCATTTCCACATAATCAGGCTCCTCCTGATCCTCCATTGCCTCCTCCATAGGAAGCTGGAGGGTTTCAGCCACTTTCCTGTAAAACAGAAAATGGGAAGAGGACTCAGAAAGCCTAGTAGGGGATACAAGTCGAACCGATCTAACACTTTACAATTTCCACACAGAAATCAGAACAAAACCTATCTATTACTCATGGTACCACAGACAGACTGAACAGACTATGCGGAAATAAATTTGGTAAAAACCGACAACTTAACCAAGACTTTAACGGACTTTCGAACCGAGCTGAAGGAGAAATCTCCGGAGCGACTGTTCAGTGAGACGGAGTAAAGAATCTGACGGTTGGATTTCAAAAGGGCTCCAGATAGAGACCTCAACCGAGCTCGAGCTCAGCATTCTATGCTCTGCATAGAAAGTTAACCCTTTGTTCTCCGGGGCAGTTTAAAGGCTGGGGCTAACTGCAATAGTCAGAATACAGCAAGACTTCATGTTGTTTGAAGCAAGTTATAAAGATTGCAGTGGTGGGTGAGAGGAGGGCAGCCAAGTATATAGCAGCAAAAGGAACTGAAGAGTGTGTCCAGCCTGGATAGTGTGGTCTTGAGGCAGAGCTGTAGACAATGTCACCAAAGTCGAAGACGGAGAATCATCTTTTGGACAATTTCACACCTAACTTGAGTGGGCAGGCAACTGCAGTGTCTGTACAGGGCACCGAGCTTTGGGAGGAGTTTTTTTTGTGAATGGCATCAACGTGCACACCGACGTCTAGATTTTTGTCTAGCCACAGCCCAAGGTACTTAAATGAGGCGATGTCGTCCAGTTTAGAACCTGAAAGGGTATGAAAGGAGAGGATGAAGTCTAATCTGGACAGCTTTTGTCTGGTGCCAAAGGTCATAGAGACCTTTTTAGACATTCAGAGAGTATTAGTTAGCACCAAAACCAGCGCTGGACACTGTTAAAGTCCAGGTGAAGGCTGGTAGTCACTTCGGCAGGGAAACTCCCAGAGGAGAACAACACGGTGTCATCTGCATACATGTGGATGCTAGCAGATGTGCAGGCGTCAGGTAGACCATTCAGGAAAATGGAGAACAGAACAGAACTGGTCCAAGTACCGAGCCTTGAGGGACACCTGTGTTGATGGAGAAGAGAAGAGAGAAGAGGTGGAGCTGCAGACTTAGATTGGGTGCAGCCCGTGAACCACTGCTAATACTGACAAAAACACCAGTCAGCCGGTAGTGCTGCAGAGCAAATCAGGCTGCTAACTGCTGCAATTAAAGAATAAATACATTGAAGCTTGTCTGACATGAATTAAAAGAAAAAAAAAAAAAAAAAGGGCAAAAACAGCATGGCTCATGTTCGCTCATGCATGTTGGTGTGGGTAACGTGGTTCATGTTTTTTCATGGTGGCTAATATAGTTGGGGTAGATTCAGTGATGGAGGCAAACCTTTTTAAAATCCTGTTAGGAACACAGTAGACTCCTGCGCTCAGGCTTTGCACCTGATGCACCATTTTTTGCTTCAACATCCTGGACTTGCTCTGGTTCTGAAGCCACTTTGGTTAGATTTGCCACAAAAGAGCCACTGATGCTGATGGAAGAAACCGTGCCCCCTTTGTTCCTCTGTAAGGGTTAACAAGGATGTTTCAGATTTCATTTAGGGTTGGCTTTGTCATTGACCGAGGGCTTCTTGTACATTTTAGCCAAAGAGGTACACCCATGAAAAGGCACATTCATGATTTTTTTGTTGATCATTATTCAAAAAACCAGCACGTCTACAACAGGACTCCTTTCTGATGCAGATTCCTTCCACCGTCGATCAGGCTACAGTATCTAAAACCATAGAATGCAGCTCAAATTTGGTGACTGACTCAAAAGCCTTGAGAAAAAACAGCCAGCAATTCCTGCTTTGATGTCGCCTCTGGAAGTTTCTGTCCTGACCCTCAACTTAGACCACAGTAAATAGCAATATTTGGCTATATGGGACCGGTATTCACAGACCCAAATCTCACCGTGGCCAAAAAGAATACTCTCTCCTGCACAACATTAGCTTGCAAGACTTAAAGTCAAGTGGCAACACAGACTCTTTGGGACTCCAAACTTACAAATACCAGTTATAATTACAACAGCGTATCATTCTAGATTGTGAGGAGGAGTAGCCAGTTTAAGATTTGGTGCCAAATGTCTGAAAGGTGCAGTACTGTGGATATAACATCAGGGGAATTCCTGGAGGAAGTTGCAGAGAACCAAGAAGTGCTGGGGCATCATGCTGTTGTGTTAACAGTTAAAGGTTTTGCGCTTACAATTATTTCATTGTGTGCCAATATTTTTCCTTCTGGCTTCAACACAAGTCAAAATGCACGCTGGTGGTCGGCCCTCCAGTGTGGTGTCCTAGTACAGCCTGATACTGCAGCATTTCAAACGAAAGTTCTAAAGGGGGCACAACAGATACAGGTGTAGCTGAAACATTAAAGTACCCTCCATCTCTACCTTTTTGGTCTCCTCCAGAGCCACTGTCTCAAACTGCAGGCTTTGTGCATATTTTTGCACGAGGGACTGGAAATCAGATCCTCTTGACATACACCAACCAACAAAGCTGCCCCATGGATGGAAGCAAATTCCTCATACAAAAGAAAAAAAAAAAATTTACTCACCATAGTAATATTGTTTCTTCCAAGGGATCCCTCACTATGCTTAACTTATGCAGATTCAGCCTGGAAAGTTGAGCTGCCCCACAACAGAATGTATGTAAATTACAGAACTTGGAACACAATTCAAACATCAGTCGTGTGGTGGCACTGCATTCTGCTGGTTCATACTACTAAGGTGATTTAAGGTGCAAGGGGGCTGGAGGGGCCATGACAGCACCTGTTTTAGTTATAGTATCCAATACAAGCCCCAGCTGAAATTAATTTGTCTGCTTAATGTCAGATCTATTTCGAAGTCTATAGGGTAATAGCCACAAAACTTACTAGTCTAGTCTACCCTATACCTAAAATGAAAAACTATTCAATAAACCATAAAGAAACTGGACTCCCAAGCCAACTACTGCGGACCAAGACAAAACTACAGCAAAAACTGAGTGTGAGTGTGTGTGTGTGTCTAGCTGTCCACTGAACAAGACACGTTTACCGCAAGATCCAGGGCTTTGTCTCAAAGCTTAATATTGGAGTTATTTTTATTTTATTGCATTGGAGAGGCTATAATGCCTATTTGAGCTTCAAAGATCTGCATTTTAAAGACGGGTAAACCTAAACACTCTGCAGCCACGGAATCAGGCAAAGGGAGGCCACCAGAAGGGCCTGCTGAGCTGCCCAATAGTGCCATTCTCCAGGCCATGAAGGACTTGGAAAAGTGTGTCCATGATCCTGGTAAGTCGATACTTTTCACAATACAGCGACGGTCTTGGAAACAGAGGCAGAAATTCTTACCCTGGATGGCCAAACTACTAAAAATGAAGCTGATGGCAGTTTCCTCTGGCGTAGTCCAGGAGAACAAGATACTCATCTCCAACTTTAGCAACTTGAAAATGGTGCCTGTTCGTCTCACCTACGTTTGCTGGGCACACCAGAGGGGCAAGAGCAGCAGGACCAGATTCACTATGTGACAGACTTTATTCAAAACATATTTGAATCTTGATGGAACTGCCTTATTCACAAGGTTTTCCGTATCACTCCTCGCAGACAGCTGAGGGACTCTGACCTCTCATACTCTACTGGTTGTTACAGTGGGAGTGCACATTCAGGATTTAGTGCTCTACACTGCTAAAAAGAAGGAGCAGCTCACATTTGCAGATGGCGCACCAAGGTGTATTGCTTCCCTGACCTTTCATACGTCAGTCGCAGTGTCTGAAAGCCTTTTTTTTTTTTTTTTTAAATATCTTTTTATTATATTTTTCACACACATACATACAGGAATGCATATAAATTACTACAATATTATTGTTACAGGTAGGCTAAACAGAGTAGACTTCATGTATTTGTCCTATACAGGTAATAAAGTACATAGTCCAGGATAAAACCTTTCGTCTCCCTTTGGGTTCATTTAGTCTTATTCAATTATTAATTTTTTTTTTTTTTTATTTATTTAGCTTTTTGTTGACCAGGTAAGTGCACTAGACAAATCCTGCCTATTTTCAGGCACGACCCGGGGGAGGGGGATACAGATGAATGCCAACTGACTTTGAAACCAGATTAAGCTGTTGGTGGTATTTATAGTGAATGAGGGAAATTTGGCCAGGACACGGAAATTCCCCTACTCTTTTTCGATAAGTGCCATGGGATCTTTAACATCTACCTGAACTACCACCAATCCAGGCAGATGGGACCTCGGTTTAACGTCTCATCCGAAAGGCGGCACCTCAGAAGTGCAGCACCCCTCTCATGCTGCACTACAGTGTCAGTACTGGGATATTAACCCAAGTGCCAGATGTGGGAACTGAACCCACAGCCCTCTGATCTCCCGGCCTCAGAGGCGAGTGTGCTACCTACTGAGCCACTGACACTGCTAAATTTGACCTATTCATAGTTTGAATCAAAAACCTTTTGCGGTGGATATCATGGACAGAAGTCCTGGTAAGTGGATGTCACATAGTGAACCCATTTTTGCCATTTCAATGTTAAATTTGGACCCCCCATATTCAATATTAAAGATCTCAGTTCTGTATACATCAGACATTATTTATTTCCATTCTTGCATTGTTGGAATCAGGGACGTCATCTATCTTCTAGTAATTGTTTTCTTTGCAGCGATATAGCATATTGGTAAAATTGTACGTCCCCATTGAGGGGAGTGGTTCGGGAAAATCCCCATAAGAAACTATTCGGCTGTGATTTCAATAGGCTCACAAAATAATTTCAAGAGCTCATTTTAGAGTGAAATCCAGAGCGGCATAAGTTGAGGGCATTGCCAGAAAATATGCCCCAGGGTGGCCACCAAACATACATAGCCTCGCCAGCACTGCCCATATTTCTCAGTGAGATAATTCTGCAGGATAGGGGGAGACCGAAAAAATCTGAAACGACATTTCCATGAAAATTCCCTCCAATGAGGGGATGTAACTGATTTTATTTCAGTCAATGAGAATCGAGACCACTCTGTCATGGGAATCTCTGTTTCCAGATCCCAGTTCCATCCACTCAAAATGGAGGCCGTAGATGATGGAAGATTGTTTCTCAGGGCAATATATATATGGCTTCTGTAAAGAGCTTAAGTAGGTCCGGCACTGGGGAAGGTAGGGTGGGCTGAATAATTTTGTTACATAATATGATTACGTAACTGAAAGTAATGAAATCTATCTGAGGTGTTAAGGTAATATTGCAGTTGGAGTTCATCAAAAGGGATGATCCCCTCCTTTCCCCAAGAGTTTAAATACATGGGTCAATCCCAGTGATCTCCACTGAGAAAAGGTATGGTCCATGAATATTGGGACAAAACTTTCATCCTGTAATATCAATTTACAGTACTCATATACAATCAATAGGGCTCCAAAGCGCCTCAGTTTTTTTCCATATTTTATAGGGTTGCGATGTGATTCCGGTTGAAGTTGAGGGTTTAAGCAATCGCCCCTCGGAAGAGAACAGAATCCTTCTTATATCAAAGAGGTCATTTAAATGAAATTCAATATTCCTCCAAGGGGAGAAGTAAGTAAGTGTCAGTGAGCCACAGGATCACTATTCTAACAAAGGAAGCTTGGGCATACAAATTCAGGTCCGGGAGATTCAGTCCACCCTGGGAAAGTGAAAGTTTTAAGATGGATAGTCTAACTCTGTTTTTCCCCCATATAAAATGCAATCTCACTTTATTCCAGGATTTAATATAATATTTAGAGGGGAAGAAAGGAATATTTTGGAGCAAGTATAAAATCCAAGGAAGAATATTGGTTCGTATGATAGAGATTCGTTGATGTAGGGAGAGGAAAGCCGTGTCCCATCTTTCCAGGTCAGTCTGTATTTGTGTTGTGAGAGGTTCATAATTACAGATTTCAAGTAAACCGATATCAGATGGGACATAAATTCCCAGATACTTTATTTTTATAGAACGCCATTTGAAAGGGAAGAGTTTTTTCAATGATTGGGGGAGGGGGGAGAATAGCTAAATAATAATATTTCAGTTTTGGTAATGTTTAGTTTGAAGTTAGGAATTTTTTCGAAACTAGATAGATTGGGAGGGAGTTAGAGTTAACAAAATATCATCTGCAAATAAACCAATTTTGTGGTCTTCTTGTCCTATCGGTATACCTTCGATAAGGGAAGAATTTCTAAACAGGGCCGCCAAGGGTTCTAGAAATAAGGCAAAGAGGTATGGGGATAAAGGACATCCCTGTCTAGTTCCTCTTCCCATAAGTTAAGGAGGGGATAAGGATCAGTTAACCTGAATATAGGCTCGTGAGGATTTGTACAGGTTTTTTAAAGTAGCAATAAACTGGACGAAATGTGAAAAATCTGAGGATGGCCCATAAAAAGGGCCAGGAGACCTGGTCGAATGCCTTTTCTGCATCTAGACCAAGGAATACAGATGGAATTTGTCTTGTTAGAACATACTCCTGTAAATTCAGGGCTCTCCATATATTATCAAAAGTGTTCCTATTTTTTATAAATCTTGATTGATCTGGATGTATTATTTGGGGTAATACTGTTTCAAGTCTAGCGGCTAGTATGGCTATATAGATTTTATAGTCAAAGTTGAGAATAGATATAGGGCAATAGGACACCACATCCGAGGGGTCCTTATTTGGTTTCAGGATGGGGCAATAGTGGCATAATCCCAAGATTGGGGGGGGGGGGAGAGACAGACCACCTCAGGAAAATATCATTAAATACAGTTTGTAGTTTTGGAGATAAATACTTAAAATGTTTTGTACCATTCTGCCAGAAATCCGTCGGGGCCCGGGCAATGCCCTGAATTATGTTTTTTTGATCAATTCCTCTATCTCAAGTATTGAGATGGGAGATTCTAGTTTATTAATTTGAGAAGGTGTGAGTGTGGGAAGGTTAGCTCTTTTTAAACAATTTGCTGATTCGCTTTGTGGAAACGATGGGGAAGGAGACTAGAGTTTGGAATAATAGTCAATAAAGGTCTGTTGGATGTGTTCCAACGAGTGGTGTACCTTACCGGATATTGGGTTCTTAAGACTCGGTATAACAGAGGACCCCTTTCGTGCTCGTAATTTACGAGATAAATTCTTAATAGCCCTGGGACCCCCCTCATGAACTGATTGTCGTAGGTAGTAGAAGGACTGCTGGACCTTGTTATCCATGATCCGTTGTAAGTCAGCTTTTGTGTTTTTATTAATTTTTGCAACTCTACATTACCCTCTCTATATAACAGCTGGTAATTTACCAGTTGTGATGAGAGTTTTTGATATTCTTGTTCTCTCTCTCTCTCTCTTTATGTTTTTTAGAAGAGTATGCTATTAATTCTCCACGAATGGTGGCTTTCATCGCATCCCATTGTATACTCATTGGAATATCTGGATCTGCGTTTTCTGAGAAGAAGAGCTAGTCTAGAGGTGAGGCTCTCCAGCAGTTCCCTATCTGTCAGAATTGAGGGGTTGAGTCTCCAGAGGGTGGTCTTCCTCAGTCTTCCCAGATCCAAGGATAAAAATCAGTGGGTGGTGGCAGAAAGCATCTTAGGGCCAATATTTAAATCTTGAACCATTGATAGATGTTCACATGTCATAATCATGTAGTCTAATCTGGAATAAGATTTAAATCTGGGGGAGTGATTGGTATAACCCGGGTTAGAAGGGAATAATCGTCTCCATACACCAACAAAACCCAAATGTTCCATACTTTTTTTAAATTGTCTTGTAGTGGCATTGCTGCTATGTCTTAATGGATTGGAACTGTCTATATTTGGGGTTAAGGTCAAATTTAGATCACCACCCAAAATTAACTGGCCCGGAAAAATTTCTAATAATGTGGATATAAAGTTCCTGTAAATAGGAAAGTTTGATTGAGGGGGAAAGTAAACACTAGCCAGCGTGACTCGTTTTCCATATAGTATCCCTTTTATAATTACATAGTGACCCTGGGAGTCTAGATGTGTTTGCTGAATCTCTAAAGATGTGTTTTTCGGGATTAATATTGCGGTGCCCCTTTTTTCCCCCCCTAGGATGTGATGAAGCCACCACTCGATATCTCCCTCCCCAGTTTAGTTTGGTGTGCTCAAACTCTGTGAGAGGAGTTTCTTGCAGGAAGATCAGATCTGATGGGCATCTCGAGAGGTGTTGCATAAGCCTTGCTCTTTTTATCAGATCATGTAACCCATTAATATTATGGGACATGATTTTTATTGGGTTTATTGCTCCCATGTTTTATAATTATTAATGTTTTTTTCCAGTCCTTTCTTTCCACCAGAATGAGAATGGAGAAGTTTTCCCAGACCACACCTCGCAACTCCACAGACTGAGATATAAATGTCTGACATGAGGGGGACAGAAAAACAGAACACATTGGATTCTGTCCTGTCTCTATATTGTATAGGAACTGCAAGGAGTAGCCAAGAGGCTTAATTGCCAGAATTCAAGGCACAGAATCACTGGAAAAAGAACTCCTTTAAGGCAGCAAACTGCTATTTTTTAGAGGACAGGAACAGAGGTTCTGCCCCCTCTCATAAGAAACAATGAGAATTTTTAGTTGGGATAAACGAGCTTAGACTTGTCCAGAGGACAAGAAAACTAAAATTTGGAAAGAAAGAAGGAGGCGAGGATGGAGGGCAACTACCCTCTCACTCCAAAGGAGTGGAAGCAGAGCACTGAAGAGGGAGTGCCGCCCCATCCTGACCACTCTTCCCCCAGACATACCATCCACATTGTGCCCCAGATCCTCCCCCCGACAAGACAGGGAAGGGGGCAGAAAAACAGAGAGAGGAGGAGGATCCAGGGCCGAGGCCCCAGGGGATGGTGGGTGGGGCTTTGATGAATGGGAAGATGCACAGAAGATCACAATTATGGTAGGTACATTAATTTTCATATCTTATCTGTGTCAATCTTCACCATTCATCACATAAGTGAGTGCCGAGCTCCCCCAAGGTCATTTTCAAAACCCTAAAAGGACAAAGTCCCTTAGCTCTCAGTGGGTGACACACTAAGAAGGAGAACCTTCTGGGCCTGGAGAGGCCAGAGAGTGGGGAGAGTGAGACGGGGACCCCCGGAAAGGGAAGGAAGTTGCCCCGACAAACACCACCTCACCCTATGGGAAAACAGATAGGTCCTCTGGTGTGCGGAGTTAACCACCCTACGCCGGGCCAAGGGTGACAACCGGGAAAGACACAGCCATGCCGTCCACCTAGTGCAGATCGCTGTCCATACAACCCTGGAAGCTACCTCATTGGTGTCATACGCCCTTGTTTGGTGCCTTGCTAGCTCCAGTCCATATGCAGAGAGAGAGAGAGAGAGAGAGAGAGAGAGAGAGAGAGTGCACACAATGGCTTGTCTGGTTTGCTCCGTGTCAGGCAAAGAGGCTAGGAGCTGACCTAGCCTGGACCACAAGAACCTATCATAGGCTGCATAGTGGGCGTGATGTGCAGAAATAGAAAGCAGCAACCATGCTGAGTAGAAAGTCCACCTACCCCAGAAGTCAAAATCTGAGGAGTCTTGATCTGGGGGGCTGGTCAAGGTGAAGGGCGCGAAGCCCATCGTGAGTGTCCAGCTGCGTCAATCCAGACTGCGGATGAGGCATGGAACCTGGAGACTCCCGGGGGGGGGGGTGCAATACCGCTGGCAAAGATACCCAACGGAAGGGACTCCGGAGAAGGGTCTCTGCCAGAAACGCAATGACGCCTTCCTAAAGGAAGCACGTCAGGGGGGGCACCACAAGGGTGTCCTCACTGAAGTCGCCCAAAAAGGCGTGCACCGAGTGCTCCAGACTGCTCAGAATGGAAGGAGAGAGATGCAGGTCCTCCAACATCCTCACGAGGAATCGCTGATACTCCGCGAGGTCAGCAGCTGGGGAGACATGGACAGAAGGCTCCTCTCCCCCAGAAGAGGGGGATGAGGAGTTGGTGGACCTCAACTGTTCATAGGGTGGCTGCTCGGGGGAGGTTGAAAAACCTGTCTGTCCATCACCCTGACGTAAGAAGGGAAACAAGCAGCCACAGCCCTAAAATGCTCCCAGGAGAGAGGCCCGCTAGAACCAAGAATGCCAGGGAGTGCAGGAGAGTGCGGCAGAGGGATGGGGACAGAGCCGAGAAGAGAAGTTGGCTTACCTCTGCCTGGTCTAGGGAGCAGACCAGGAGCACCACAGGATGAAGGTGCTCCGGAAGACTCCACAGCCGACAGCTGAACAACCATTTCAGAACTGCCTTGGCTGCGCCCCGAAGAATCCCCCCTGTGAGGTGACCGGGGCCGTAAAGGTCCAGAAGGATGGTCCCCTACCTCAAAAGAATGGGGCTCTCTCAAAGACAGCGAAGAGGAAGAGTGGAGATACGCACTGCAGCATCTTACAGAACCCGGATGGGCCCCTGAAAAAGGTCTCCATGCAGACCCCATGCCCCTCAACCCCTCAGAATCAGAGAGTGCCCTCCTCCTCGAAATGGTCAGCCTAGGTAACGGACAGGCCTGGTCAGCACCCGAAGGAGCCATCCAAGACACAGTACCCTCCCCTCTTGTAGGTGCTCTGGTCGGCCCCAAAGTTGGGCGGTCCAGACACACCACCTGAGGGGGTACCACCACTGAGGGGTCAGCGAATCCTCCAAGGCCGGGCTGCAGTGCAGTGGTGGCCTGCACCACTGCCCGCTGGACAGAGCCCCTGACCCCAGTCTCGGAAGTCGCCGGCCGCTCCTCAAAGGGGGGATGACTCCAGTCTGTCGAGGACACCACTAGGCTACCCACATTAGCAGCTAGTTCCAAGGAGCCAGACTGCTTGTCTGACTCAGTAAGACTCCTCCTACGAAGAAATGGAGGCTGAGGCCCTGTGCCAAGCCATAGGTGGGCACCTTTTGCCATCCTTGCCAAACAGGGTGCCAGAAATTGAGACTGCATCCGAGCCAGTGCCAGCGCCCTCCCCAGCACCGCGAACGGTGGCCGAAGAGATGGCTCCAACGCGGACAACAGTCTCGGAGTCGGAACCTGTCATGGCACCATCGCACCCCACGTTGCCGTAAGCGGCTCTGAGGGCAGAGACTGCACTGAAGATGGCTCCGACCGTGCCTTCCGAATTCCTCACAGCACCATGTCCTTGTTCGGCGCCACGAATGGCTCCAGAACCGGACACAGAGCTGAGCTCAACTTCGGCGCCGCGAATGGCGCCAAGGTGAGAAGAAGAAAAGGAAGGCGCCGTAGTGACTCCCACGGTGCCGACGGCAGCATCAGTGCTGCGAATGGTGCCAACAGCAGCCACGGCGCTGAGAGATGGACCAGTGCCAGACAGCAACACCGCCAGTGCCCACGGCACCGCAAACAGCGCAGAGGCCCGAAAAGGTGTTGAGGACGGTGCCGACCCAGGCCTTGCGAACCATGGGCCCCAACACCGGGGGAGCCTTCAGCCCCGAAGGGGCGATTGCCATGGCGGTGCCGCCCGACCCCAAACAAAATAAATAAATAAATAAATAAATAAAATACAAATTAAAAAAAAAAAATAGACATGCAAATGTAAAATGTAACTAAAGAAAAACAGCTTAAAAACTGCAACGGTACTGCTCAAACAACCTATGTACAACTAACTGATTATTGTGAGAGCCTATTTTCAGGTTCTGGAAGGAGAGGCAGGATAGGAAAGTGAAACCACAGTGAGGGATCCCCAAGAAGAAACATTGTGGTGGTCATTTTTTTTTTTTCTTCCAACCCCAGGAATCCCTTACTTCAGAGTTTCACTCTGTGTAGACTACAAAGCAGTACACCTTGAGAGGCTGGGTCCAGAATCTGTGTTATAGAAAAGGTTCTGCAGTACAGCAGTTCCAAAGCTGGCATCCCTTCCAGGTTATACGTCCAGACAACATTGCTTTGTGAAGGAGGAAAAAAATTACTCACCTTAGTAATTGTATGTCTTCTAATGGAGTCTTGCTGTATTCTGACCTCCCTCCCTCCCCTCTCAGAACCTGTTTTTGGGAAGTGGGTGGGCAGGTGCAGTGCTGCACCCCAGGAGTGTCTTCAGCACACCCTCCTTTTTACTTGGGTGCTTATATTATAATTTTATTTGAATAGGTTTTTGGTTTCCTGACTCGAGTCTTCCTTTGGGAATCCAAAACTTTTGTTGCCAGTTGGCTAGTTAAAAATTTTACAATTTCCACATAGTATAGTTAGTGAGTGTTTGCTCGTAAGAACCTGACGGTTGGGTTTCAAAGTGCTGCAGACAGACCTCAACCAAGCTCGAGCTCAATGTTCTATGCACTGCATAGAAAATTAACCCTATACTCTCCGGGGCAGTTTAAAGGCTGGAGCCAACTGTAGATTGTCAGAATACAGCAAGACTTCATGTTGTTTGAATGTACAGTTTTCCAGGTAGCTGCTTTGCAAATTTCTAATAAAGGGATGCTCCTTGAGGATGCCACAGAAGCAGAGGTGCCTTGTGGAGTGCACCCCATAGGCATCTAGGCAGCAGTTTCTCTGCTTTTTTATAGTACAACTGGAAGCAAGAGACTTCTTGGAAGCTGGTTTACCTTTCCCAACCTCACCATAAGTAACAAAAAACTGAGTGCTTTTGGATCGGACATCTTTTGTACTATCCAAATTGATACTCTGAGCTCATTTCAACTCAAGGCTGTGCAATTTTTGCTCACATGTACTGGAGTGTTCTGGGTAAACAGGAAGCTTTACTGACTGGTTCAGGTGCAATTCAGACACCACCTTTGGTAGGAATTTTCTACTGGTTCTAAGGACTACCTTATTCCCTGTGGAAGATCATGTAATTTTGTTCCTATGCAGCGACTCTTATAAACATGAGACTTCTCTGTTGCTATATTCCTTGTCTGACACTTTGTCCTAACTGTTGTAATTTTCTCTACTGTAAACTACTGTAAACAAGATATACATGTGCTCATCCCATTCTTTTGTAATATCCCAGTCAATGCCTGGAGGAAAGGAAAAAAGTTCCTGTCTACTGCACCTAACCGGATAACAGAAACTAAATAACTAATTTGGCTCTGTGCAGAGGGCTTGCAACTCGCTCACCATACTAGTAGAGGTCATGGCAATCAGGAATATGGTTTTCCAGGTGACCGACTTAGTCAGCAGTGTCCATAAACTCGATTGGAGTCTCCATGAGCTGGGCAAGGCAAACACTAAGATCCCATAGTGGGACTGGGTCCTTTACCAGTGGGTACGAGTGATTGAGGCCTTTTAGAAAACCTTTCGAAAATGAGTTGAGGCCAGTGACTTTCCCTTGCTTTCCGATTTGTAGGCAGACACTGCTGCTGACTGCACATTCAGTGTTGATGGCCCTAGGCCCAACGACTAGCTGTACCAAATATTCAAACACAGTAGGCAACCCTGCTTCTATTGGGATTATTCTTTTGGGTCATACCAGTTAAAAAAAAAAAAAAAAAAAATTCTGGTCCTTCCCACCAAACCCAATTCTATTTTTTTGGTTCCCTAGAGCCTACAGGAATATGTCCCTCATCAGCCCTTGCAGTCTCTCAGCCCCCCCCCCCCCCGGCTTAGCAAAAGACCACTTCTGGCAGGTAGAGGGGAGAAGTAAGGATATACTAATTCGGGCTCCAGGAGAGACAGAGACGGACAGAGACGGACACCAGGTGACACTGTGCTGTGGCTAAGGGGGTCCTCTCTTTCAGCTTATGTCTCCCCGGTGATGTGGACATGCAATGACATCAGTGGCATGTAGCACACACTTAAGACACACTGCGTGCTAATGTTTGCCACAGCCACCAATCTCCAGCACTGCTGAGGCACTCTGGCAAACTGCTTCCTGGCAGTGTTAGACTACTGCCAAGCACCTGTGCTTAGCACTGCTTCTATGAAGACCAATACGACAGGTTCTAACTGGAACTTCTGCAGGTTTATCAGAAATCCTGGAGACTCCAAGGTTCTTTTTGCAGTTTCTAGAGAGCACTTTGTCTCCTGTTCTGTCTTCCGAAACTAGCCAGTCATCCAGGTAGGGAAAACTATCACTGTCTTTTCAGGTGAGATGTCACTACTGACAAGCACTTTGTGAATACCCTTGGTGCCAAGGTGAAGCCAAAGGGAAGAGTGGCGAACTGGTATGGAAGTTTCCTAGCTTGAACCTGAGATTTTCTGCGTGATGACCTGACTGGGATATGAAAATACACGTTACTCACCTGTAACAGGAGTTCCAGGAGTGGTATATGTTGTTCATCCACACTGTCTGGCAGGTTCCTTGCTGCTTTAATTCTTGCCGGAAGGTCTTCAAGCTGGCTCCTCCCACCCATCCGGGTGGTAAAACTCTCGGCTCCACCCCATGATGCCAGATCTAGCCCGCTAGAAGCCAGGTTGCGCATCGAAGCCGGGGAGGTCAGGTTGGTCTTGTAGATGAATAACATACACCACTCCTAGAACTCCTGTTACAGGTAAGTAACCTGCATTTCTAAGGGCGTGGATATGTTGTTCAATCCACACTGTCTGGCAAACTCTAGCAGTTCTCCAAGAGAGAAGGAGGCAGAGCACCCCCAACACTTATGGAAATAAGGACTGGAGAACAGAGGTCCCAAAACCAGCATCCTAGCGTGTGACTAGGTCAATGTGGGAATGGGAAATAAAGGAGAGTGATAACTTCCAGGTAGCAGCCCTGCAGATTTCCTGGATAGGGACGTCCCTAGAAGCAGCCACCGAAGCAGCGGTATGGCAGGTAGAATGAGCTTTTATCCCTTTGGGAGGCTCCATGCCCGCCAACCTATAGCAGAGATCTATGCAGGAAGTGACCCACCTGCTTATCGTCCACTTGGCTGCAGGTCTGTCAGGTGCGGCTTCAGCGTAGGTGACAAACAGCTGGCGAATCTCTCCCCGAACTTCAGCCATTCGCTCCTTATAATAAGCGAGCGCTCTTCTAGGGTCCGAAGTATGGAGCCTATATTCAGCCTCAGAGGTGTGATTGGGGTAGAACACTAGTAGAGTCAACACCTCGTTATGGTGAAACTCTGACACCACCTTCGGAAGAAATTTCGGGTGGGGGCAAAGGACAACCTTGTCCCTGTGGAAGACCAGATAAGGAGACTCGATGGAAAGCGTCTGGAGCTCTCCCATCCTTCTGACCGACGTTATAGCCACCAAGAAGGTGGTCTTCCACAACAGGGGGGAGACATCGCACCTGTGCATCAGTTTGAATGGCTTGCCCATGAGCTTAGCCAATACCAGCAGTAGATCCCACGGAGGTGGAGGTTCTCGTACCGGAGGGGATATGTGATCAAGGCCTTTGAAAAAGCGCCTGACCACCTTCTCCTGCGCCACCGACTGCTTGGCGGCCCGCGCCCAGTAAGCAGAGATGACTGCCAGGTGCACCTTGAGGGTCGCTGACCGAAGCCCTAGCTGAGAAAGGGACCACAGGTAGTCCAAAATAATAGCCAAGGGACAGGAAGAGGGGTCCAACCCCTTGTCCTGACACCAAATGGAGAATCTCTTCCATTTGAAGGCATAGCATTTTCTGGTCGACTCCTTACGGGATGCCTCAACGACGTGGAGGACCTCGTCGGAAAGACCCAAGGCTTGGAACTCTAGCCACTCAGGAACCAGGCCGTCAGGTGCAGGGATTGAAGGTCCAGATGGAGAACCTTCCCCTTGTCTACTGAGATCAGATCCAGGCGGGCTGGAAGCCGCCTCGGGAGCCTGAAGCCAAAGCTGAAAAGATCTGGGTACCAGACCTGGCGAGGCCAGTCTGGGGCTACCAGAATCACCTGCGCCTTGTCCCTCTTCGCCTTGAGAAGCACCTTGTGGAGCAAGGGAAATTGAGGGAAGGCGCAGAAGATCCTGGGGTCCACGGCCTTGAGAAGGCATCCCCCTGCAGCGAGCCCTGCTGAGGAGGGCAGGCGTGAAACAGCCTCAGCTTCGCATTCTCCCTGGAGGCGAACAGGTCCACCTGAGGGGGTGCCCCAATGGGAGAACAGTTCTTGTACTACCTCCAACAGCAGTGACCACTCGTGAGATGCAGCGCCTATCCGGCTGAAGGCATCGGCCAGACTGTTGGAGGCTCCTGCCACATGGATGGCTAGGAGATCCACCTCCAGGCGGATCACGAGAGACCAGATGCGGACATGCAGAGGCAAGGAGTGCGTCCCACCATGGTAGAGTAGTACATGGTCGTGGTGTTGTCCATCTGGACCTGAACCACCTGACCCTGTACAAACGGAACGAAGGCGGTGAGGGCTAGTTGAACCACTCGAAGCTCCAGCATGTTGATGTGGCATCGAGACTCCTGAGGGGTCCAGAGGCCGTGGGCCCGGAGATCCCCCAGATGGGCACCCCAACCCATCAAAGAGGAGTCGGTCGTTAGTGTGAACACTGGCTTAGGGTGGACAAATGGTATACCCTCCTGCAGATGAGCTGGGACGAGCCACCACTGCAGGCCGGCCTGTCCCACATCTCCTGGGTCACTGTCACCAGTTGGTCCAGAGGACCGAAGTGCTGTGACCACTGGCTGGCCAGCCCCCATTGCAGGGGGCACATATGTCAGCGGGCACAACGGAGCATGCTGGTGCAGGCTGCCATGAGGCCCAGAAGGTGCAGGAAGTCCCGGGCAGGGCACAATTGCCCAACCAGAAATGATTAGGAAAAGGAGGAAAGATCTCGGCCCTGTCCGCCGGGAGCCGAGGTCTGGCTCGCAGAGAGTCGAGCTCTGCCCCGATGAACTGAATCACCTGCGATGGCACAAGTTCTGATTTGGCCTCATTGATGTGGAGGCCCATCTGAGAGCAGACCTGGAGGGCCAGATCCCTGGACCGCTCTGCCTCCAACCTGGAGGGGGCTGCAATCAGCCAGTCGTCCAGGTAAGGGTACACCCGGACCCCTCGGCGCCGCAGGAATGCTATCAAACACTGCTATGCATTTGGTGAAGACCCTGGGAGCTGGAGAGAGGCTGAAGGGCATGGCCTGGAACTCGTAAAGAGAGCCCTCTGCTCTGAAGCTGAGGAACTGCTGATGAGACGGACTGATTGGGCCGTGAAAGAACGTGTCCTGGAGATCCAGAGAGCAGAACTACATGCCTAGTTCCAAGGATGGAATGATCTGAGCCACAGTAACCATCCTGAAGGTGCGCTGCCTTAAAAACTTGTTCAGGTCATGTAGGTCAAGAATGGGGCGCCAGCCCCCCCAGTCCGTTTTGGGACCAGGAAGTACCTGGACACAAACAATGGGTCTGGAGGAGGGTCCGCCACTACGCTCATCACCTCCTTCTGGAGGAGCAGGGCAATGTCGGCTCGATAAGCCGACAGAGAGGTTGCAAACCCTGTTGCCCCCCGTGGGGAGACGGCTCGATAGGGAGAGAACTGCTAGAACTCCAGAGGCAGACCCCTGCCGACCACTTCTAGCACCTAGCGGTCTGTAGTGATAGCAGACCAGGCGGAAAGGAAGTTGCGGAGCTGTCCCCCACGGGGAGTTGGGGGAGACCTGGGAGGAGTAAGGCTGGGGGGAGCACCCTCAACCAGTCACTGGGCAGGCTTGGAGGAAGGGCCGGCCGAGGGACCTCCTGGACCCTTCCCTCCAGGCTTCCTACTGGAGAAAGCGGCAGACTTGGCCTTAGGGTGCCAAGTGAGAGCCTGCTGGCCCTGTTGCTGGTGTTGCTGGGCCAGACGTGCCGCAGGAGCAGAAGGATGAAAGGGCTTACGCTGCTGCTGGCGGTCTTTGTCCTTCTGGGCAGACGTGACCGAGTCCAAGGTGGTACTGGACTTCTCGATCCTCCGGAGATGACCTTCCACCCCTGGCCCGAACAAGTCGGTGCCCAGGAAGGGAACGTCTACCAGCCTGTGCTGGGTGTACGCCGTGAAGGTGGAGATCTGCAGCCAAGCTCTGCGGCGCATGGCTACTGCAGCCGCTACTGACCAGGCATAAGAGTCACCAATGTCCAAAGAAATTTGGAGCCGGTTAGCCATCGCCCTTCCCTGATCTCGCACCTACATGACTGTGGTCTGGAGGTCAGCCGGGAGATGAGGAATCACCTCATCCAGGGAACCCATAAGGGCGTGTGAGAAATGTGCCATCAGTACAGCCGAGCTAGCCTGTCGAAGGCCTAGGGAGGAAGCAGCGTAAACCTTCCACCCTGAGTAATCCAGCTTTTTGGATTCTTTATCGGGTGCTTTGTCCACGTCCCTAGCATTCCCGGAACACCGGAAAACACTGTCGGTCACCAGCCCTTCCGCAAAGGGGTGCTCAGAGAAACAGGACAGTGAACTGGTGGGAACCACGTACTTACAAGCCATCCTGACCAAAGGCGTGGGACAAGATGCAGGCCGCTGCCACAACTCCAGGGCCGGGCCAACAATGGCTTCAGCCACAGGGAAGACCTCCGTAGGGGAATCTCCTCAGTCCAGTATCTCCGTGGGGGATAACTGGCCCGTTTCTGAACTGGTTCAAGCTGCATCCCAGTGGACTCTGAGGTGAGTCGAAGTATACCCAAGAACGAGGATTGGCTCTCGCACACCGACCAACCCCCTGCAGATTCCAGGTCAATGGGCCTGGAATACAGAGAGGAGTCGTCATCAGACTCAGAGGAGTCTGCAAACAGCTGCCGAGCACCTGAGCCACCCTCCACCTGCAGAGGTTGATCAGGAGTGAGGGTGACCGACAACCTGTGGGGCAAGCCCTGACCCGACCGAGAATCCTTAGTCAGGGCCCCAGTCTTCGGTTGAGGAGGCAGTGGTTCCACCACAATGGGCGGAGCAGCCGGTTTCGGACGAACAACAGGCGCTGGGATCGGCTCCTCAATAACTACAAGGGGTTGCTTCAGTCGCTCCGATGATGGCCACTTAATTGCCGGAGAAGGTGATGGAGTCTGCTTGTTACCGGTCAACAAGAGTTGCTGCCACATCATGTCCTCGTAGCGTCGGCGTAACTTACGTCAGAGCCTATCCTCCGAAGAGGACAAAGAGGATGAGTGGTGATGCTGCTTTCCATGGTGCCGAGACCGCAGATGTCGGCGGGACCTACTCGACCTGGAAGAGGACTGAGACCTTCGGGGGCACCGAGGGTGGGTCAAAGAGGGGAGAGGGGAAACCGGCTCATCCCTTGGTTCAGGGTCCTTTACCGGGGACTTCGGCACAGGAGGCACGGGCAAGTCCTCGGTTACCAGCGGGGGAACCGGTGAAGGGTTGTCTGCTTCTCCAGTCGACAAACCGTCCAATGGGTCGAGGAAAATCGACCACTTTGATGAATGTGTCTCGGCCAGCTGACCTGACAGGGACACTGTGAAGCTAGCGGCCTTAGCCACAACCTCGACTGAAGTAGAGAGCAGACGGTCCGGTGAAGGGGATCTCTCCCGCTCCCACGAACGTCGATGTTTGGACTTACCTTTTGGTTCTTTTTTCTTCGACCTACTGGAATGTCCCAATGGCCCTTCACCCTTGGTGGAGAGGGACTGGCAAAGCTCCTTAAGGGAAGCAGTGTAGGAGGAGCCCAAGGAGGCTGGGATAAACGCTACAGCCAAGGAAGAAGATGAAGCGGCCTGGGCTGCCTCCTCCTCAGGGGTGATCAACTGCTCCAGCTTCTCCGCGGAGCCCGCAGCCGCAGACACCGCCCAACGGGCCTCCTTCCACTTCACCGGCAGGTACAGTTTCTCGGGATGCCCAAGTTGTAGTCTGGCAGCGCGGTCCTCTAAGACCGAAGCCGAGAAGGACTTGCACAGATCAAAGGCCTGCAGATTGTGGGCAAGGCCCAAGCAGTAAACGCATGTTGAGTGCAGATCGGTCCGGGGGACATCTTCTGCCCGCAAGGGCACCAACGGAAGCTGGGAGTGGATTTGTCAATCACAGCCACGAGGGAAGATGAAGACTGTAGTCTAGAAAACTTTAAAATAATTTTCGGAAAACCCAGAGAGTGTGGATCCAGGCCTAAAACGCAGAGCACCAAGTAGGGAACCTGAGCTTCCAAGTGGTAAGGAAGATCTGGCGTCATGGGGCGGAGCCAAGGGTTTTACCACCCGGGTGGGTGGGAGGAGCCAGCTTGAAGACCTTCCGGCAAGAATTAAAGCAGCAAGAAACCTGCCAGACAGTGTGGATTGAACAACATATCCACGTCCCTAGAAACAAGCATTTGTCAAATCCAGTGATCCCAGCCAGTGTCCTGACTGCAGAGACTGCATTATTGTCACACCACCGGCTGAGCTTTTCAGCAAGTCGCTGCAAAGTGGAATAATACCTCAGGACTGGAAAAGGGCAACAGTAGTGCCTACACACACACACACACACACACACAGGAAGCAGGGAAGAGGCAGGAAACTACCGACCCGTCAGTTTAACCTCAGTAATAGGAAAAATTATGGAGTCATTGCTAAAGGAGAGGATAGTTAATTACCTGGAGGATAGCAGAAAGACTGACCCCAGGCAACAATTCATAGGAGGGCCACTCTTGTCAAACCAATATGATAGACTTTTTCGACTGGGTCACCAGAGCAGTCAACCAGGGAGGAGCAGTGGACATTGTTTATCTGAACTTCAGCAAACCCTTTGACACTGTCCCCCACAAAAGGCTAGCTAACAAATTAAGAACATACAGGAGTCGGTCATAAGATACTGTATCACCAACTGGCTGCAAGATAGGATGCAGAGTGCACCCGTCAATGGATCATCAAGGGAAGGCAAAGTGATCAGTGGTGTTCCACAGGGGTCTGTGCTGGGACCTATCCTCTTTAGCATATTTATCGGGGATATTGCAAACGACTTGAAGGGGAAGGTTTGCCTGTTCGCAGATGACAAAACTCTGCAACAAAATAGACATGCAGGAGGGAAGAGAGTATGGAAGCAAACCTGAAAAAAACTCGAGGAATGGTCCAGGGATTGGCAGTTGAAGTTTAATGCCAAGAAGTACAAGGTTATGCACATAGGAAACAGAAACCCGGGAATAAAGTACACACTGGGAGGGCATCAGTTAGAGGAGACAAAGACAGAAAGAGACCCCGGGGTAGTCATCGTGGAGGACTTAAAGGTTGGAAAACAGTGTGAAAAGGCAGCACAGCAGGACAGTAGCATCCTTGGATGCATTGGTAGGGGGAATTACAAGTAGAAAGAGTGAGGTTATCATTCCTCTCTACAGGTCCTCGGTGAGGCCACATTTAGAGTATGCAGTCAGTTTTGGAGGCCCCACATCAAAAAAGGCACAGACTACCTCTCAGCCTCCTGCCTCATAAATCAGGGATAAGGCTTTAAAAAAAAAAAAAAAATTTAATCAGGGACAAAGGACCAAAATCAGGGGGACAGCTTCCAAATTAGTGATATCCACTCCGGAAGCTGGTAGAATAAAGGGGCTTAGTGTAAAATGTATTTTCTAAGGAATAACAAGTCTGCGACTTTAATGTTTGACATTAGTTTGTGCTTACAACCCCCACTGATTGGTCACAGAAACACAATTTAGGAGGGACAGAGTAGAATTTTGAGGCAAAAATCAGGGACAGCTGAGCGGTGTGCAGACCACCTGGAGACAGTACAGAGAAGGGCTACAAAGATGGTGCATGGACTACATCGTGAGCCATATGAGGCAAGACTCCAGGAACTAAATCTGTACACCCTTGAGCAGAGAACAAACAAACAGAGGGGACATGATCGAAACTTTTACGCATGTTAAAGGAATCAACACAGCACAAGCACGAAACCTCTTCCAGCAAAATAGGGATGCACATACAAGGGGGCACACCTTGCGTCTGGTGGGAGGCAGGTTCAAAGGCAACCTCAGTAAGTACTTCTTTACAGAAAGTCTCAAACCCATGGAACAGCCTACGTCAGGAGGTGGTGGAATCCAAGACAGTACACAAGTTCCAACTCTCATGGGGCAGACACTGTGGACACATCAGGGTGCAGTCTAAATAGGGAGGGCAGAAACACAGGCAGACTAGATGGATCATGCAGTCCCCATCTGCCAACATGATTCCTATGTTCCTACTGTTAGTGGAATCATCTTGAATTTCTCTGTATAGGCCCTTACTCCACTGAGAGCTTTTGCTGTGAAGTCATTTTTTTTTTTTTTTAATTCTAATTCTACAAAATCCTTTCTGTGTAATGGGGAATGTTTGTGTTTCCGCAGTCTTGGAATTTTATTTATTTATTTATTTTTTTAAACTGCAGGGACAGTCCATGGCCCACTACCTCCAGAATCCATTTATGTGATGTAATATGGGCCAGTCTTTCCTCCACTGGCAGTGGATGGACGACATGGACAACTGTCAGGGGTTTTGCAATGGTCTGGGCCCAGATGTTGGTGGTGCAGCAGCAGTACGCCTTTGTGCCCCTGTACCTGTAGTATCTCCTTTGCAACTGACACTCATCGGGGGCATATGGAGTATAAGCTAATGTTTTGTCACCAAAAAAGTAATTTCCTTCAAAAGGAAAAATCCATGGCTTTGGTTTGGATATCCTGGGAAAGGATGGTAGTCCTTAACCAGGAAAATCTTCATAAGGACACTGCATGATCTGAACTGCCATGTTTTTAGTGTCCACAGCCATGTGGAGTGGTATTTAGTGGCATCCAGAGTTGATCTTGTAGTGGCAATCAAGTCCTGTGCCAGATCACCGTCTGCTCTGTGAGCAAGTGCCAGAATTGTGTTCCACAATGCTTTATGATGCTGTGCAATATATGCCAAATAAGCTAACTGCCTGCCTAATGAGCAGGGACGCTGTAGTGTAAACTGTTTTGGCCATAGCATCCAATTTCTCTGAAGTGCTTTTCTGAGGTACTTGCTCTCTCACAAGCAGCAGTCTGGACTACACCTTGGTGAAGGCGTGGGCATGTGGTATTCTACCCCTGCCCGCCCCCTCCCCAGTATTTTCTAGCAATCTTTTGTCAATGGCTATAGCTGAAGAAGGAGCAGTCATGACTTTTGATCGGCCTTCTTAAGGACTTGTGAATGAGGGACTTAAGCTGTGCAGTGGGTCATACCATCATGTCCATAAATTCATTCTCCTCAGTTTCTGGTTAAAGTATCAAGCATATGTCTGACAAATGAAGAAAATGAAGTGTAGTCCTCATTATGGCCTGGAGGAGAGCCATGGGATCACCCTCCTCCTCCTCTACTACTTCCTCCTCCGCAGGCAGAGGCGCTGGAACCTGGATTTTTTTTTTTTTTTTTTTTTTTTTTTTTTTTTATTGTTTTGCTGACAAGGCGGCAGACTGAGAAGCCATAATGACTCCTAGCGTTAGTTTGAGTTTTTTTGGGGGGGAGCAAAAAAAAAAAAAGAAAAAAAAAAATGCCGAATTCACAAAAAAAGTTAAGTTGTGACTTCAACAGAGGCAATCTGATTTATGATCTTGGCAGTCAGCCTTTGCCAAGAACTAGAAGACAGAAAATATTTTAGCCTGTGAATGTACGAGGACTGTTACGCCAATTAGAGAGATCCTAGTTATAAATGAAAAAATTCCAAGAAACTGTCAAAATAAGCCAAAAATAGCTAAAAGAGCCAAATAGTAAAATAAAAAAATAAATAAAAAAAAGCCTCTTACCTTGAAACAAGGGCGTAGCTACAAGGGTGCAAGGGGTGCAGTCGCACCCGGGCCCATGAACTTGAGGGCTAAATCATAATTTTGTTTATTCAAACCAGCCCCCAAAAATAATATATCCTTGCACCCAGGCCTCTGGGAATTTACTACGCTACTGCCTTGATAAACTGTGCCAAAGGTCAAATCGTGACTTCCTATACAGGAAGTGGTTAAGGTGAAGGGCACAGGCTTAAACTGAAATTAAAAGTGCTTCCATTTCCAGGCAGAAATGCTCAACAAATACATACCACGTACTCTACAAATGGAATGAAGATGGCAAAAATGGCAAATAAATGTGGTAGCCAAAGGTCTCCAGTTCCAGGGAATCAACACGGGAAATGGACGGTCAGTGTAATGAAACAAAAAAAATACCTTAGCTAAAGCAGAGCATTAATAAAAAAGACTAACAAAAAAAAAAGAAGAATGTATTTATTTATTTGAGTTTTGGTGACCGGGTAAGTCCACAGAGACAATACAGTCCCTATTTCAGGGATGACCCAGGTATGGACTACATACAGTAACAGTGCAAATTAACAGAGTGGTAAAACATTGGACATGTAGAAGAATACAAAAACAAAGCAATGACTATTTAACATAACACGACGAAGAACCTGAACTATAGTCGAGGCGATCTTTCTCTCTAAATGAGAAAACATCTGAAAAAATGCCAGGGTAGAAGATGGGAGAAGAGTTTTTCAGAACGGATTCTAACTTTAAGATTCACTTCTTAGAACATGGTTGTCTCCAGTCAGCCTGCCAGCGCAGCAGTAACACTACTGCTTGCAACACCTACAACTCTGGTTGGGATGAGCCTGGGTTGTTGGAGGGCCAGCCGGGGGTTGGCTGGCGTCATATTGATTCTCACCTCCTCCGGGGAGGAAGAGAGTATGGTCTCTGCTGCAACACTGCCACCTGGGTGACCACATGTGCTGGTGCAGCTCGAGCCATGGACTGAGGGAGGGGGACATCAGCAGCATGACACACTGCGTCAGCAAGGCCTTCCCAGTAGCAGGGGGTGGGACAGAATATGCAGAAAAACACCTAGACTTCGGTGGGATGCCATCTGCCACAGGCCCTGCACCACCGAATGGGTTCTTCCTTGCCAACCAAGACTTAACTGTCGGGGGGGGGGGGAGTTAAGCACCCCCGGAGTCCTTCCCATGAGGGGTCATTCATGGCAGCAATGGCGAAAGAAGTCCCAGAGATGGCAGGTGATGGGGCTGGTCGGGCAGAATCGAGTAAAGTGCAGTAATTTCAAAAAAGAGTGGTCTCCGGGGCACTGATCTCCATGAAGAGTGATCTACAGAGTAAAAAGTAAGATTCCTGGGTTATCCATCTCAGGACTCAAGGTGCCTCATCTGCATCTCACCCCAGGGGAAAATGAACCAGCCATTACGTGGTCTTCAGGGTCTGGGTCACTGTGGGCCCAAAATAAGAGAGCAAGCTAAAAAGAAAGAACCTCAGCACAAGGTCACGGAGGCTAGGGTTACCCAAAGAGAGCTTAAAGCACCAAATCTAAATTTCATGGCAACTGGCATATACTTCCAGTGGTGTTTTGCATTACTGGGGTTAAGTGTGACTTTGTATTTCTTTGAAACCTAGCTTTGTTGCCAGTGTCCCTTACAGGTAGCCTGTGCCTCAGTGCTTTTTGTGTGGAGGTTCTTTGTCTTCAAAATGACTCTCTAGCCCACTACAGGCAGTCCCGACACAATGCAGTCACAGCACACTGGCAGGATAGCTAGCACGGGGAGTCTTGCACTGTGGCTGTCCAAGGACTGTAGTCTCCAGTACAGTCAATCCAACACACTTCACCAGCAGTAAAGCAAGAAACAACTATCAAGCACACCAACGTTTCTTTACCTTATGCGAACAATGTGATTTTTTCTTCTGCAAGCGTTCATAGTTGAGATAATCATTGGGTTCGAAAGCGACTCACAGCATACATATACGCTGGCACAAAAGGAGAGATGCTAATCACATTCGCACCCCATGGCCAGGGCTTTCTGAAATGAGGGGTAAAAAGGCACAAATTAGATTTTTGGTTCAAATAATGACGCTGTGCCATGTGGGTCATCTAACAAATTTCTACACCCTGAAAAGGCTAGGTACAGACCTGGACCCAAGCACCAGGAGTCAAGTTAAACCCATTACATAGGAATTCACTTACTGGTAACATATATGATCCACGATGGGGAATATAACAGGCTGGACATGACAGAAACTTAGACACATGCAGGGACACAACGAGGTGGACTCCTTGGATTTATGTAAAATTAAGGAGCAACATTACCAAGGGCTACAAACTAGTGAGGGCAAGCTTCAAGAAGAACTAAAGGTAATGCAGCATTTCTTTACAGGGAGTGTAGGACGGGTGGAACCATCTAGGGCAGGGGCTCTAGGAGAGAAGAAATAGACAATTCTAGGTGGAACAGGGTAGCAGAGATTTGATGGACTTTTAGTTTTTCTGTCGTATACCATAATAGGACAGAAGGACAAGCCCATCGAGCCAGCCACTTCCCTGCCCCCTGCAATTTAGCGGTTGTAGCCAACTACATTACTGTATCATCAGTTTATACAATGTCAAGGAAAAAAAAAAAACTCTAGAAATTTCATTGACAGAGATGTCACCTGACCATGCATTAAAGCTCTATAATTCACACCCGGTCAGGGCTTATTACTTCCATAATTATAACAAGGATTTTAAATGCGAACAGGGATGGGTCAGTAATCTTTCAGCTACAGTTTTTTGCTCATAAAATGAAGGATTATCTGTTAAACCTTAGTGCTTACTCCGATAAGCTTCCTGCATGGATATCTAAATAGCTCAATCACTACTGTAAAATGTTTCTGCACAATTCAGGGTTTCTCATGTTCTCCATACTACAATCATGTACCTTGTAAATATATAAAAAAAATTAAAAACCAACCTATATCACTTTATTGCATCATCTCAAACTTTTGTACCATTAATGAGAATATTTTTACTGTTTATATTCAGCGTAGTCGTAGTATCCAGGTTGTGCCTGAAAAAGGTACTTGGCGACAGTGCACCTAACCCGTTATCAAAGTATTAATTATTTATAATTTACTGAATTTTATGAACTGGGTGGGCCCGTTGAGACCAGCAGTCCCTTTTTCAAGGGTGGCCTGGGATTAATTACAGGCAAATATACTGGCCAGTACAAATACATTTACAAGAAACTGGAATACAATACACAGTACATTTCGGAGAAATTACCTCATGCTATAATAAGTATACATGGATTACTGGGTGTAAATATATTTTGCTTGAACAGACAGGTGATTGCCTTACAAGTTTACTAGTTCAACTCTCAGCAACCAGTATACAAAGATGCACAGTGCTTAGCAATCTGTGGTGCATATGATCACCACGTCACATGGCAGCAGTTGAATGCTGCAACTACTGCACCATGCAGCAGCTTTCCTATACTTTGTAGCAGTTTTTAAGAGTCTGGCAAAAGGGTCTTCATTCAGCAAGTGTCAAAAATCTCAAAACTGCTGTATTAAATTCTTCCTGTTCAAAGATAGACAATGGCACATATCAAAGGCAGCCATCCTCTCCGTGTGAACAGGACCAAGGTGATGTTAGAGGAATGAGTGCATGCATCTGATGCAACTTGGCAAAGAAATAAATACAATGTAGCAGCTTACTGATATTGTCTATCTGAGGATGAGAAGGACTGTCAAGTTAAAAAAAAAAAAAAAAAAAAAAAAAAACCATCTAAAACTGGTACTAAAAATTAAATTTCTAAGGTGCAATATTCCTTTGAGCACCATCATTTTGAGCATTAAAGATTAATGGATTTTCTGGGCATAAAGACATCATCCCCCACCCCACCCATGTTCGAGCCTCAAGGCGAGGTGAAACACTGGGTGTGTGGTGCCCCACCAGACCAGACTAGATCTGGCTGCTTTGCTTTGTTCTGTATCAGACTGAAAAATCGCACCAAGTCATTTTGTTGGGCCTTTAAAAAAAGAAATGATCTGCATTAGTGTGCAGACGTTAGTGTCCCGTGACAGAGTAATGTTGATTGATGTATTGAACAGGTCCGGTGAGCCCAACCTGGTGCTCAGCCCTGCCACCTGGTAGGTCCCTGTTCTTGAGCGGGCCCAACAGGAAGCCTGGCCAGTCCTGGAGGAGAGGCACTGAATTAACAGGAAGTTAGTGTGTGGGCTAGCCAGCATTCACTCAAGCAAGAAGCATCACTGGTAGCTGCAAAGAGAAGCTGCTCAACTAACCTCACAGCTGAAGAACTGACGGGGCCACAGAGCAGCCAGCTGGGGTGGCACACACTGCTCTCTCCGATTATAGTTTAGACCATCACCAACTCAACACCAAGTATAACCACTGGATTCCACTACAAAACACAAGGAGAGCAGTACTCTACTGCTTTCCACCTGCGGAGGCTGAACCATTTTATTCACACCCCCCCCCCCAAAATCCCTAGCAATGCCCCCAATTCACATTCCTTATTTCCAATCATGCAGTGGGGCCCCAGAAACATAAGCAAGGATGGGGGTGGGAGAGTCAAACAAAGGCCCAAGATGTAACACCACCTTGCAAGTTTCATTTTACCTTGTCCTTTTGAGCTCTTATTTTTTCCAATGTGTGTGTTTATGTATGTACATGGATAGATGAGAAGTCCATGCAGTCTGCCCTCGGACCCTACCATGAAACTACTAACCCCCCACCCCAATTTCCTCCATTTGGCTAGCCCTCTAAAACCATCCTAGCCAGCAATGGTATCTGCATTGACCACTGTGCTGGGTAAGCTATTCCACCTTTTCCTCTACCCCCTTTGTGAACAAGAATGTCCTCACATACGTTTTGAATCTCTATGACCACCACCGCCAAAATAAAATGATGTCCCCCTGTGGCTGACTTCTTATTTACTTAGAAATAGTCTACCATATTACAACCCTGCAAAAATGTGTTTCCATCATATCAACCTTTCCCTCGTTTCCTCCAGTAACTATGTATTTAGGTTTACCAATATTTCCTCATTTGCTTTTCCAGAACTGAATGCAGTACTCAAGGTGTAGCCTCACCGGGGACTTTAAGTGGCCTAATCATCTCCTCCCTGTGACTGGTAAAGTCTCACCCGATACACCTCAGCATTCCACTGGTTTTCCCCCATATGCAGGGGCATTAAACTCCTATTGCACCCTGTCCAGGACAAGTACATTTCCTTGAAGGACAACTAGAAAAAGATCAGATTTCATTGTATAGAACGAGGGACAAGTGCAAAAATTGGCTACAGTCATGGTTGAACAAGTCGTAAATGTTGTGTTGAACAGCCTGGCCCATATACCTGGTTGCATTAAGAGATGGCCTTCAAACTGTCAGAGAATTTAGCCCCAGGTCTCTTTCTACTGTTATAACCTCATGCCACTGATCCAGTACTCAGTTTCTGTATTTGTTACCAATGTGCATGACTTGCATTTCTTGGAATAGAGGCTAAAAACAAGCACAGGGAAATACTTAAGTATAAAAGTGTTCATGATTTGCCTAACCTGCTTTTAATTTATTTATTTAGTTTTTGTTGACCGGGAAAGGAGGACTACACAATTTTGCCCATTTTCAGCCTCATCCCAGGGGATACAGATGATGCCAACTGACACTGAACCAGATTAAACTGTTGATGGTATTTTTAGTGAATGGGGGAAATTTGGTAAGGACACCAGGAAAATTCCCCATCTTTTTTCTTACTTAAATAATTTTATTTTTTGTAGAACACCCGAGATATTGGACACATGAACAAAGGGAGAGAAGACGAACTGGTAGTATGTTGACAAACCCTAGGATGGGGGGGTAAGATGTGGGACATGCTGTGGCTCTACACGCACAAGAAATTAAATGAAATAATTTAATGCATAAGAGGATGTGACAGAAAGGGTGTGTCCCAGGGTGGAGATGTGTTCTGGAAACTATGGAGCGTTTGTTCTTAGAAGGTCCCTTTAATTCTTTCTTTCTGGGTAATGTTATATACGAACTGGCATAAATCCCCATTTCAATTGTTAAATAAGGACATCGTGTTTCTAGGGGGGTTTGCAGCAGGCTTGGGACAAATATGATACTGGTACTATTCAACTGATTGTGTTACTTATTAAACAGCACATCTGGCACACGTCAGCTAACTTTATATAAAAGAATGCTCACAGCAGAACAATTACTCTGAACCATCCACAATGCCCTTTTAGAGACAAAATGTAAAGAAAAATATACATAGATACATAGACAGTGTCGGCAGATAAGGGCCTATGGCCCACCTAGTCTGCCCATTTGAGCTTGTAAGTTCAGTTTGTTTTCCTAGAAGTCTATTTCCCCTTACCCCTGACCTCTAGAATTCCTTTATGTCTAACCCATGCATTCTTAAATCCCGTGATTGTTTCAGCCCCCACCACTTCCTCTGGCAGGGTGTTCCACTTGTCCACCACCGTTCTGTGAAGAAATTCTTTCTCATGTTTCCTCTGAATCGTCCTCCCTCCAACTTCATCCCATGCCCTCTAGTCCTGAAACATCTTTTTGCTTAAAATAGTGTTTTCCTGCACCTGTTCCTCCCTGTGAGATATTTGTATGTCTCTATCGCATCCCTCTCCCTCCTCTCCTCCAGGAGTACATGTTCAGTTCCTTCAACCTGTCTTCATAGGACTTGTGATGCAACCCATGCACCATCTTTGTTGCCCTCCTCTGAACCTTCTCTACCCGGTCTATGTCCTTACGTGGTATGGTCTCCAGAACTGTACACTGTACTCCAGGTGGGGCCTCACTAGTGTCTTGTATGGCGGAATTATGACCTTCCTTTCCTGCTGGTGATGCCCCTGCCTATACATCCCAGCATCCTATTTGCTTTACCTGATGCCTTGTCACACTGTTTCCCTACCTTGAGGTCATCAGAGATGACAACCCCAAGATCCTTTCCTGCTTGGTGCATGCTATATCCTCACCCCCCAACTGATATATTGTGCCAGGGTTTTGGTGCCCATATGCATTATCTTGCACTTCTTTGCATTGAATTTCAACTGCCAAACCCTTGACCATTCTTCAAGTTTCTGCAGGTCCCTTCTCATTCTGTCTACACCCTCTGGTGTGTCTACTCTGTTACAGAGCTTTGTGTCATCAGCGAACAGTGAAATTCTGCCTTCTAGATCCTGTGCAATGTCACTGATGAAGATGTTGAATAGGACCGGTCCCAGCACTGATCCCTGTGGTACCCCACTGGTCACTCTTCCCTCTGTGGAGTGACAGCCATTTACCACCACCCTCTGTGTCCTGCCACCCAGCCAGTTACCTACCCACCACACTACTGTCCTGCCCACACCCATATTCCCCAGTTTGTGTAATAAAATTGTAGTCGCACTAGGAACAGAACCCAGGTCCATGCAGCCATGCCAGCTGAGCCACTCCTAACCCATCTCTCCATGCCACATGAGCAGCTTAATCACTCAGCAACAATGTATCAAACTTGGTGGAAACATATGGAATGGATTGATAATTTTAGAGTAAAAAACTCCTTGTCAGATGCAAAGATTTGAAAATGACAAATACGGAGGAGCTTTATGAGGACTATTTTATCTTATGTTAGTCATGTTTAAGAGGGTGAATAATCAAACTGCAGCTACCATATCTTTGCTGAAGTACGGGATACATTCCCTACTCTAAAGTAATGAGAGGGGAGAAAGGGTCTATGACTTAATACTTACTTTACTTTTATTTCGATTTGCATTTTATATTGACGTGACCAACATGTTTGTATTATTTACTTTGGAAGTTTTAATAAAAAATTCCCCATCTCTTTTCAAGAAGTGCCATGGGATCTTTAACATCCTCCTGAACTACCACCAGAACAGGCAGATGGGACCTCGGGTTAACGTTTCATCAGAAAGACGGCACCTCAGAAGTGCAGCACCCCCCTCATGCTGCACTGCAGTGTCAGTATTAGTATTAGTATTTAACCCAAGTGCCTGGTGTGGGGATAGAACCCACAGCCTTCTGATTTTACGACCTCAGAGGCAAGTGTGCAACCTGCTGAGCCACTGACACTGCTAATCTTAACTTTAATCTGTTCAGACATCAATGATGGGGACTGCTGCATGTGGGACAAAATGGGAGAACAGGCTGAAATTGACATCAAAACTACTTCTTCCCTGTCCCATGCAACCCCCCCCCCTCCAAATAATGTTTAGCAAAACATACCAACTTAACCGGAATGACATTTTTGAGCCACAAGAATAGAATGTCTCTTGTATATTCCCTGCCCCCTTCCCTGACTATCTCTACTCAGTACCACAGCAACATTTGTGACAGAAGACAAACAGTCACATGCCAGAACTACGCATCCAGCACCAGGTTTCTTGCTCCGAGGAGGTTTGATTGCTATCAGGGGTTTTCACTTGTGTTATGCAGCGAGCAAAACCAGGGAACTTCAGCATGGATTTCTCATCCTCAACCCAAACCGTGCTTCCAGGAATAGAATGCAGGAAAAGAAAATTGGCAGTGTGTCCTTGTGGGCAGAGCACTGAATGCCGCATTTGACTTGCACCACAGCTGTGTGACCTTGTCACTTGATCTTCACATGCTTCAGTGCAACCAGCTGGAAACATGGAGTAAAGCTGGGACCCGGATTAAGATCTGAGTTGATGCGTCACAGTTCAGATAAAATCAACTGTAAAACAAACGGGCTGCTTGCTTGGTTGAGTTGTTAAAGGTTAAAAAAGTGTATCCAGTCTTCTCTGTACATATCTGGGTCCTCACCAGTCTAGCAACAGCAAACCCTGTGCAGATCTACCTTCCCCTCAATTCCACATGGAACTATCCTAATGACCCTGTTAACTGGTGATAAAATGCCAAAGCAGCGTAGGAGTGTCACTGCTGAGTTTCCTTCAGTCCCTGACAGAGTCTGGTCTCCCCCACCCACTAACCTTTCAATAATTTGCAAAATTCACAGTGCAATATTTCTGAAATTACTAGACATTGATTCCTGTCTATAAATGAAAATGTAACTATCGTATTTTTTTTTTTTTTTGAAAATGTTTCACCAGGTAAACTATATGAGAACAGCAGTCTCGTTTAGAGATGTGACCAGGAGGGAGGGGACGGGAGGGTGAGGAAAGAGGCACAGGGCTAGCAATAAGATAAAGATAAAATGCCAACACAAGATTTACAATATCAGTTGCCACAGTATGCATATGCACTCTGAAGGTCAGGCTAAGCAACCTATTTATTGCAACAAAAAAATAATACCTAGCAAAGGGACACAGGCATGTACATTTTCATTCCCTCCTGGTTAGGGAGCAAGACAGCAGTATAAGCCCACAAAGTTAAAACCCCATAAACATCACAGCACTCATGTGTCTAGGGAAGTATTTAGGGAGGCAGTATAGCCTATAGGTCAGCACCAGAGCTCTGAACCTGGAGACCCAGCAAACCTGGGTTAGCATCCCAGAACCTCCACTTGCACACTGCGTGACCATGAGCAAGTCACTTAACCTCCCCATGGTCATGGGACCCACCTGGAAATGAGCTTTGGCTCAGTGTACCTTTCTCGCCAAATACAGAGAAAGAAAAAAAAAAAAAAAAGTATTTAAAACAAATGTCTTAGCAGTGAAAGACATTCCTAGCTCATAACAGAAAGGGGTCCTTTCTTTCCAGAACAGATGGGACTTCCGACAACATGTATGATTTATTGCATCTACTCCAATACAAATGTTTTTGAGTTCCATGAAAAGTAAAACCATTCACTGCTCCCTTGTTCTTGACAATTGCCACCTGTTTAACACACAAGATTAGATTCCCACCAGGGAACACTATCACCATCTGTGCTTTCTGCACAAAGGTGGCGACCCCTTTGCTCCTGGTAACTACCATCATATCACCCTCATCCCTGCACTGGCCAAATGGCAGAAAAAAAAAAAAAAAAAAAAGCTGCTCCTCTCCCAACTCTCCCCATTCCCAGACTCCTCCATCCTGAAACCAGATGCTAGATGTGGAGAAAAAGCCATTCCAACATTTCTTAAGCTCACTGATACCAATCAGGGCTTACAATTCACCTTGGTATCATGGGGACCTCCACCCAGGTCTTACAAACCGAGTGGGCATTAAATAGTTCATATTTTTGTTTTTACTTACTTTTCCTGCCACTTTAGGTCATTTCACATCTTTCTTTTCTCTTTAGTTGTACTGTCTAAATTCCGTTTCCGGTCTTCCTCCTCTTTTCTTTATCATGGACTGCTACTTAACATACTAACATACTAAAAAGCCAGCAGATTAGGCCCAATGGTCTATCGAGTCTGCTCATGGATCAGTGTCCCCCTCAACATTTGTACTGGAGTAGATGCAATAAATCATACTTTATCCCTAGAGCTCCCCAATTTCCTCTCTTCCTCTCGTTTGGCTGGTCTTATTTTTCTAGCCCTCTTTAGCTCATGGTCCTTTATTTCTGTTCTTGTGCATGCTGCTCCAGTTTCTAATCCTTTTTGGCGTCTTCTGGTGTCTCACTTTGTAGTCTCTTCCAGTGCTGTACTAGTCGCAGTACTGCCGTTTCCATACTTGCTGAGAAGTTTAAAAATGTGTTTTGTCTGAAATGCCAAATTTTACAACTGACAACAGAAGCTTTTCAACTTCACATCACTGCAAGCACTTCAGGAAACAGCAGTGCTGTAAACAGTTCAAGAGTAAGGCGAAAACTAAAAAAAAAAAAAAAAAAAAAAAAATTTAT